>OY282561.1:13959793-13988595 GCA_958295665.1 Tipula vernalis
TATATATATATATATATATATATATATATATATATATATATATATATATATATATATATATATATATATATATATATATATATATATATATATATATATATATATATATATATATATATATATATATATATATATATATATATATATATATATATATATATATATATATATATATATATATATATATATATATATATATATATGGGTCCTTGGAGGAAATCCCTCATTTTCTGAAACTATTCCTGGTACTATTTTATTATTTGTTGTTGTGCATGCAACGTCAAACTATATAATTCGTGAACAAAGTAATGGTTAAACAAACAATAGTAATAATAATAGTAATCAGCATCACAATAATTTTTTTTTATATAAATTTATAATATATACATTTTTTTTTTTGTTTTTTTAGCTAAGTTACCAATTTAACAAAAAAACAAAGTTTTTTTTAACCAAACCACATATTTTAATTTTTTCAGAATTATTTGGTTCCATGGAATGACTCTTAACTATAAAACTATTTTTGTAGAGCTCACAGTATTGTTTGTACTTATTTTTATTTTTTTTTACTATTACTGCTACTATCAAAATGGCAAAAATTAATTATTATTATTACTATTGTTGTTATGTCAGTTTTTATTATTATTTTTTTATATACAATAACAGACCGTATTTTATTTTTTATTATTATTATATTATATTCTAACTATTTTAAAACATGTACACTTAAATTGATATGTTGCTGAAAATATATTGAGATTGTTTTGCTTTTCTTGCTTACCAGTTTTAGTTTTTATTATTATTTTCATTGTATTTACTGAAAGTGAAACGGTAACCAATACTCAATTTTTTTCACTGACATTTTGATACTAGCATATGTATATTAAGCCGATTTGCAAGTAAACGAAACTAGAAACAAGTAATTGAAACTGAATCAACATAATACTAACATAGTAAAATTTATATATTTATAAAAATATTTATACGGGGTGGGCCAATAAAAAGGACATCTATTCTTTAAGGGAATTTTTTGAATAACTTTTAAATCTAGCGACCGGAAAATTATTCAAACAAAAGGACCACTCAATTCCTTATCGCATGGTATATGGCCATAGCTACCTTAACTTCGATCCTAAGAGCATTTGAACAAATATTGAACTGCTGAAAAGTAAATTTTGATCGAAAAACTTTAATTTTATAATTTTTGAACTTTATTTTTTAACAAACGATTCGATCTGGTCTCCGTTTAATTAAACCTTTTTTGTCACTCTTCTTCTTCACCTAGAAAATTTATGACGAATTTGTGCGGCATTTCATCGCAACAAACGCGGATATCCTTGAAATGTCCTACGTTTCAAATGCTTACACCTCAATATACCTTCTGTTGGATCACATAAAGTAGTAATCATCGAAAAATTACGTTTTTCATTTAAAATTCTGCTCGCAGTTTAAATTTTTGGGCAATATGTCCCCCAGTTTTATTTGGGAATATATTAATTTATTTTTTTAAATGGCCGTCGTAGGTCCAACGTTAAGATACCTTAGATCTTACAACTAAATAACACGCGATAGCGAATTGATTGATCTTTGATTTGTATTTTCTATTAGGTTTCTAGGATTAATAATTTTTGAGAAAATGGTGTTAAAAACAGGTGTATTTTTTGCCACCGCCCTGTATATATGAGATAGATAGAGATTTACGGGGCCTTATTCTGTTTTCGGGTCGCTAAATCAACTCGATATGCTTAAATTTGCCCAAATGATATAATAATAAGTTCAAGGAGATCAGTGCATGTATGCGGCCTCTGCAAAATCCACAAACCTCAGTTAGCTATTAAAATGCAAATTTCATGTTCGAGTTGATTTGGCGAATTGATGAACTGATTAATATCACCCGTGTTTGTTTACTAGATGTCAATTTGCGCGCCAGTACATAACTTTTGAATAAGATATTTGATTGCTTTAAATACTAATAGATTTAATTTGAGGATCAAATAATGCTCCTATTATGGTTCTCAACTATGAGTCAAATTTTAGCACGTCGATCTGAGTGCCAATTGAGTGAGAGTAATATTAAAAATGCCTCGTCTAATATTTTTCGATTACTGCCCTACATAGGGAGCGCGATTTTTTACAGAAAAAATATTTTTTTTATTAATTTTACATTTTTAAGATTTGCAAAAAAATTAAGATAAATTAATTTCTTTAAATTTTGAACACTTAATACTGTGAAACTAATTACTATTAACTTTGTTTAGAACCATCTTTACAATTTCACAAAATTTAAAAAACGAAAAGCTAAAACTCTATGCAATTTTAATTTTATACATTTACTTATTTAGCAGGATGCATTTCAATCTGTTTATACACCATCTTCAGCTACCTTTATTGCGTCTATGCAATAAAGATAGTTTAAGATGATGTGAAGGCCAAACCAAATCCATTCTGCTAAATAAATAAAATGAAAATTGAGTACTGTTTTAGTTTTTTCGTTTTTAAAATTTTGTGAAACGACAAAGGTGCTTCCAAACAAAGTTTACATAATTAAATGTTGAATAAAATATATATTTAATCAATTTCTTTACCATATTCCATACATTTTTGTTATTTATAAAATCTTTCAAGATGTATTTGTATCAAAATGTTTGTAATATGACAAATGTTAGCTGCCTTAATCGTCATCAAAGAAAGATCCAGATTGCTTAACATAAGAAATCCACTTTGCCTAGCATATTTCTTATAATTAAGCTTTAAGAAAAATTTCTTACAATTAAGTAAGAAAAATTGCTTATAATTAAGCTCTCTATAGCTCTCACACAATTCTCGCATTAATAATTGCGAGAAGCGAGAATCATAATACTAAAATTGAACTCATATGCCTACATAGTCGACTCACTGCGACTCGACGGTAAGGCGAGAACCATAATTGAAGTATACATAATTTAATTTTTTGTTTACATATTTGGGTAACAAACTTCTGATTAGAAAAAGTGACATCTGGTAGATTTTAATCGTTATTATTTTAATAATTGTAAAAGATTTGCACTCCAAAATATTTTAAAATAAATGTGACATGGGTAATATTATTTCTGATCCGAATGTGGATTTGGATCCACTAATTTATTCCTTTACACTAAAACATACACTTAAATTGGACTGAAAATACCGCAGATTAATGACCTAGCTACAAATTTCTAGATTTACATCTAATCAAGCTACAAATTTATTGATTTACAATATAATGTAAGATAGTGAGATTAAATTAAATTAATTTGTTATGTATATTGTGCGATTTAATTTACCTCTTTTACTATAATATATATAATATTGTGAATGAAATAAAAAGGAATATTATCAAGAAAACATGTATGAGTGTTAATTAATTTATTTCTCAAGTTTGGGTCCAACCACAAATTGTCATTCACTAATGTTTAGTCCAATCAAAAAATTCAGGCAGATAGATTAATTTTAAAATAAATAATTATTTTGAACAACTTATTTATAAAAAAATAGATAAATATTTTGTGACAGGGCAGAATAAATATATAATTTAAATTATAAATAATCAAATTTCTTTATTAATTATTATTGATAATTTATATATATTTGTAAATTATGTACCAATATATCAGAAAGGTCCGGAACGGTGAAATACTTCGCGCGGATTGAGTTCACGGTAAAACTGCTACATTCAAAAATTGTAGCGTTAAAAAATATATCAACCAATGGTAATTATTTGTCTTGGTAAGATTTTAAAAGGCCTAACAGATGATTTCTAACCCAAAAATGTGAACTGGGAGCTACTATTCAGGGCAGCCGTCGTTGAATACAAAAAACGATTGTGTGTAAAATCGGTCGATTATGAGGCCTCTAAGCTAAGTACATTTTGTAATTTCACGCAAGTCCTCAATCATAAACAGTTATATTATATGTATATAATTCGGAATTTTTTTTGTGAAATTACAAAATTAGTTTTATCTGAAAATATTTATACTATAGAAATGTATAAACCTATGCTATAAAAACAGGTGTTATCATTAATTTTTTTTCGTTGAATTAGAGTTACCCTTTAAAAGTTTACGTTGACCCATGCCATGGATGGGCCTATTAAGTTTATTTTAAGGTTAAATTTCTTAAATCGTGCAAATTTTGAATGTAATAATTTTACCGAAAACTCAATCCCTTCGAAATATTGGACCGTTTCGGTTCTTTCAATTTATATGAATATATAGTATATAGTGGTGTTCAATAAAATAGCACACTCGGTGATTTTTTGCAAATTCTAAATTAACTAAAAAACTACTTATCAATTTTCAATTATTTTATTTTTAAATTTACATAGAATAAATATAAACTTACAATGAAATATAAAAAATCATATTTAATTTATAAAAGGAATATTAAAAAAAAAAATTGTATGTTTTTATTTTACAAATAAGTTTTTTAAAATAATAGCACAGTAATTTTCAAAATTCATTTTTAATCTGGTTTGTGTATGATTAAACCTTATATGCGTTTTTATTGAATGGTATTGGTCGTGTGACTTTCTTTTCGAATCACTTTCCTGCATAGGCACGCACATCCCTAGAGCCCTCCAGCCCCTGGCATTTTGAGCATTCATTTATTCCAAATTCGACAAATTTGGATCCCAAAATTTCTGTTTATTTTTGTGTTTTTCATTCTTAATAGCTACTTTTTCCAACACTTTTCGATCGGGTTCAGATCAAGCGATTGACCCGGCCTTTGCGCGACCCCCACTTTATAATCGTTAAACTAATATTTTGCTTACCTCGAGGTATTCTTTGGGCCATTATCTTGCTGAAAACACCAGCCTGGTGGTTTATCGTCTTCGGCATAACCGAATATATGGATATAAACAACTACCATCATTTCATTTTCCGGGCAATAAATTATCATGTTCCATGCGAGGAAAAATCTCGCTATACCACAATGGACCACCACCATGCTTAATCGTCTTTTTCTTATGTTAGAGTGAAAGTTTGTATTGAGCTGAGATCGTTCATTATGTGAATTAGCAGAACTAAACAGATTGACTTCCATTTTGTCAATTCATAGTACTTTTCTCCACTTGTTTCATTTCAAAATTTTGTTTGGGTAAATAAGGGACGGTTCAAGCCTTTCAATCTATTTCGAGCAACTGTTTACGAATGATGCCTTAATTCGTTAGAGGTGGTAGAATAATGTTTCTTTGCAGTTCGGACAATTAAAGTACTCAGTCTGGTATTTTCAGCAACACAACGAGCATATTCAATAAGAGCAAATCACGGGCTTAATAAAGTAAATTACAACGGTCATATCATTGACATAATCTCAATCAGGTCGACAATTTATGGAAATAAGTAAAAGTAGCCGCAAGTCGTAAAAAATATAAAAATAAACAGAAATTATGGAATTCAAATTAGTCGGATTTGGAATAAGTTACCGTTCACAAATGGGAAGAAGGTAATAAGATTAATAACTATTTAAGAAACGCATATTAGGTTTAGTCATTCACAAAATATGATTTTTTATATTTAATTGTAAGTTTATATTTATTAGTGAAAAAAATAATTGAAAATTTATAAGAAGTTTTCTAGTTAATTGAGAATTTGTAAAAAATCATCGAGTCTGCTATCTTATTGAACAACTCCATATATATATGAAGCATGAAATAAATAAATGAAAAAAACAAAATTTGTTTTATTTGCTTGCTAACTATAATTTTAATTAAATTTCCAGATGTCCAAAAGTTTCCTGTATTGACACATAGATGGTGTTGTAATGAGTTATGATTATTAAATTTCGAAAATATAATATTTTTTTCGATAGACTTTATTTACATTTTCAACTCGATCTATCATTTAGTTTGCATTTCACAAGCAACAAAACTGTCGTATTCTGCATTTAGTGAAGAATGTATAGATTCAAATTCGTGGTGCGACTCATTATCTTTATTTGAAAGGATTATCAGCAACCGATATCAAAAAGGATATGGATTTAATTTTGGGCGAGTATGTACCATTCTATGAAATTCCTTTTTTGGTTCTGTAAATTTAAATTTGGTCGCACAAGTTTTTTTGATGGTGAACACAGCGGAAGGCCAAAAGAGGTGACGACACCTGAAATGATTTAAAAAATTTATGAGATTATATTGAGCGATCGTAAAGAGAAGTTGAGTTGAGATTGTTGACCTCGTAAACATTGAAAAAAACAAAATTTCTTGCATGGAAACTTGCGAATGAAAAGGCTTAAAGCAAGATGTGTGCCGCGATCGATCACTATCGATCAAAACGCGAACGAGTTCGCAGCACCACTTCGCAGTAATGTTTGGACAAGTTAACGCATAATATGGACGATATTTTATGCCGATTAATAACAGTTGATCAACCATGGATTGATTACACACCAAAGTCTGGATAATAGTATCTACACTGGATGAAACCTGGTCAAAGCCGATCAAAAATACAACAATTAGCTGGAAAGATTATGGCCATATTTTGTTCAGTTTTTGGGATACATGTAATATTGCTAAACCACTTCCTAGCAAAATTGCATCAATTACATATTGAATTGCTTCCCTATCTACCGTGTTCTACATTTTTGGCACCTAACTTTTTTTTTTTTTTTTTTTTTTTTTTTTTCGTCCCTGCCCAAAAGCGGCTAGCACTACGACCTAAAAGATCTTTTGTGCTGTTGGGTACTGTTACTCCAGGAGCTTCTCCACCTCTCTAATAAAGGCGAGAATGCTGTTTATAGAGGCCAATTTACATTTCTCCGGGGTCAGATACCTCTCTTCAAAATGAATCCACCTCCGTGTGCACAGAGCAACACACTCACATAGTATGTGTTCTGCGGTTTCTGTCTCTTCCAAACAGAGTCGGCACTCCGTCTCTGTGGACAGGTTCATTTTGTTCAAATGATATCTCAGGTTACAGTGACCTGAGAGAAAACTCACAAGTTTCTTTTTGGCACCTAACAACTATTTTCAGTTTCCAAAATTAGTCAGATGGCTGCACTGCAATATAATAGACGAAACAAACGCACCAAGTGTATGAAAAATCGCTTTACAAGACAGGTGTTGAAATGTTGGAAAATCGTTGGATAAGGTGTATTGAGTTAAAAGAAGGTTAAAAGGGCAGTGACCCCATTTTACAATAATTTTAATGATGTTATAATATTGGCAAAAATTACCTAGATTAAATATCTCAAAATGGGAAACAGAAAACGCACAACAATCTGGAAAATGGTGATACAAAAAACCAATTAAAGATCTAGTTAGCAATAACATTGTGGTACCCAATTATCACAGTCTGCCGGAGCGCAACTTCGATTTGGGAGTTATTGAAAACTTTGGTTGTCACTGCCGGGCTAAAGGGTCGGACAACAAATCCGAAAATATTTGGTTTGATAAGGGGTGCCAATTTCCAAATAAAACCAAATATCACAATAAGAAAGTGACAAAACCATAATAATTGTATTCTATTATATAAAAAAAAACTTGTAAAAGTGATATTAATCCACGAATAAACAACAAAAATGTTAAGTAAATAATTTATTGTTGTTCGTAGCTGGAAAACAACAAAACGGATGAATTTTGTACTCCGGAGCAAATGCATTTTGCATACATTTTTTTTTTTTAAATATTATGTTTTATTTAAATATGATGATTTTAAAAAAAAACCTACGAGCGAATTCGTCACGCACAACTCGCAAAAGATTTACTTGCAAACCTTTACGTAAGTATCAAGTGAATCATTTAAAAGCTCTTCAATGAGTTTGAGAAACCCGGTAGATACAGCATTTTAATCGTTTGCTGGAGCACCGCGTCGTTTCTAATGCTAGATTCTGTCTGTAATTTTTCATATTCGTTTGAAAGTATTATTTTTTTCAGAATTTTGGTGAGCCCAAAACATAATATCTGATCTCGTATAACTGTACATTTGAGAAATTGTTCAGGGGAGCTATAAGATTCATATTTGATTTAAATAAGAAACCTGAAATGAGACCACTCATTTTTTCAGAGTAATACATTGGTATAACTCTTTGGGCCTTCAGCCAAAATTCCGTATGATACATTTGACATAGAAGCCTACTAACAAACATAAGTATGTACAAACAGTTGTACATTATCGAGAAGGAGACTTATCAATAGGAATAAATACTGGTGAAACAACAAAATAGAAGAGCTATGGATAAAAAAAGAGGTCCAAATACAATGCAATATAACCTAGGACATGCCTACGGCAATATAATTAAAAAGAGCAAAACCAATATAACCAATATCGATATTTTGTGATTGGGTCCAAAGACACCAATGCCGACTCCACCATCCATTTTTGATCCATCAGTGTACCAGACTAGGCTGTTAGGTTCCATCTGAGGTAACCCAGTATCCCAGTCTGTTCTATCGGGGATTATTACCACGAAATTCCTGCCAAAGCAGAGTTCTTTCGGCATAACGTCCGGGACACTAAAGAACATATTCAGGTCTGGAAGTTCATTCAAAATGTCCAGGTGACCCATATGGTCATCATGACTGTATTGATTCACTAGCTTCAATCTAGCTGCACAGGTAGCAGCTGATTTTTTGAATTGGATATGAAGTGGAGTGAGCCCGATGAGAGCTTCCATTGCCGCCGTAGGGCAGGTGCGCATAGCACCTGTAATTCCGAGACATGCTAGTCTCTGTAATGAGGTCAGCTTGTTCATAATAACTTTTTGCTGTACCTTAGGCCACCAAACTATTGCCCCATATGTTACAATTGGCCTCACTATCATGATGTACATCCAGTAAATCATTTTTGAGTTCAGGCCCCAGGTCCTGCCGAACATACGCCGGCAGGCCCACATGGCCCTGGCCGCGCGTTCGGTAGTTGAAGTAATATGAGAGTTCCAAGTTAGTTTCTTATCTAGGACAACACCCAGATATTTGACTTCATTGGAGTATCCGATATTTATATCATTTAGACTAATTGAACCAAGGTTCAAATTACGTCTTCTGGTGAAGGGCACCAGGACTGTTTTGCTAGGGTTAATCGAAAGGCCCTCCCCAGTGCACCAATTCGAAATAACAAGCAAAGCCTGTTGCATGCTGGCGGACATCGTACGTTCATGCCCTCCAGAGACTATGATAACCAAATCGTCCGCATAACCAATGGCATCGTACCCAAGTAGATGTAAATTATCAAGCAACTCGTCGATCACGAGTGACCACAGCAAAGGGGACAGGACACCGCCCTGCGGACACCCTCTTGCTGCCGTAATCGTGACTGACTCATTACCTAATTTAGATGTAATCTTCCTACTAACCAATATGGAACTAATCCAGTGGTTAGTCGGATCGTCAATACCTCTACGCTTGATTGCCCTAGCAATTGAGTCGTATCCAGTATTGTCAAAAGCTCCCTCAATATCCAGAAATGCACACAGAGCAATTTCTTTCAAGCGATAGGCTGCTTCAATCTTGGTTACAAGTAGATGCAGCGCACCCTCTGTGGATTTGCCTTTCCTATAGGCGAATTGATTTGGATTTAGAGGTCTGGTTGCAGTTAACCAGTCTCTGATATGAAGATCTATAAGTCTCACAGTACTTAGTAATCATCTGAATAAAATGTGGATTCGAAGCAGTTTTCCAGATAAAATGAAGCGATATAAAATAGTGGCCACTAAGACACCCAATAAAATAGAAGATATAGTAGAAAACTATAGACCCATAGCATTATTGCAACCTTCACAAAAATAATTAATAAAATGTTAAAAAATAGATTAAATGACAAGCTAAATCAAATTAAATATATTCCGGAATACTCATTTGCATTCGGGGAAAAGAAAAGCGTCACTGATTACTTCGCCACGCTGATACATTTATTTTTAGTAAATCTTCGAGCTTTATCTTCATTATTTCTAGCCGATTTCTCACCTGCTAGGAGGAATCTGCATTATTGGTTGTTTCGAAACCAACAAGATTGGCTTTTTCACTTAATGTTAGAAATATCGGAAAATGATCAGAGTTTAGGTTCTGGCGTTAATCTACTTGTACGTAATTTACAGATATATTATTTATTATGGAGAAATCAATCAGATCTGGTACTTAGTTTGGAGCCAGTTAGAACCAGTTGGACCTTGAGAATTAATAAAGTATTACACAATATTTTTTTATTTTATTTAAAATAAATTTTATTTATTTATTTTATGTAATTACAATCTAGTCTCCTGGACTATTGAGCAATTTGTTTCTGACTTAATTTAGTAACTTAAATTAATCTATGGCTTCTTCCCATTGGCGTTCCATAGTGTTTGGTAAATTGAAGTAAACCACATCTTTGTGGTGGATTTTAGATCAGCACAATGCTATTTAAGCTGATAATCACACCAGCTCAAAAGGCTTGGTCCTTTTAAGTCTGCGTACTAAATTCGTGATGCCTAGGAGCCGAGTTGCCTCAATGTTCACATGTTGGTGGAGCCTTTCTTCATGTCTCCGTGCTTTTTCCTGGATTTCGTTTAAGATGAGGTTCACTTTAAAGTCCCTATGAAGGTCATTGTTCCTGACATACCAAGGTGCATCAACGATGTTCCTTGATACCATATTCGGAAATCTTTGGAAGATATTTATGTTGCTCTGTTTGGTACAACCCCAAAGCTGAATACCATAAGTCCAAATCGGTTTCAATATTTGCTTATAAAGTAGAAGCTTGTTGTATGTTGATAAAGAAGAGTTCCTTCCCATCTGTAATATAATATGGTACTTACCTATTTAGGGATATAGGGTTAGAAATATAATACTTACCCATTTAGGTATATTGGGTAAAAATGATTGTAACGAATATGAGTTATGTAACGAATCGATATGCCCCCCTTGTAAACACGATCTTCCTGGCGTAGAGGTACTCGCAGACGATTTATTGATATTTGCTCAAGGAGATACAGTCGAAGAAGCGACAGCCGATCATGATAGAAATTTCGAGAATTTATTCATGCGTCTCCAAAAAAACAACGTTAAGTTAAACAAATCAAAACTCATTTTGTGTCAATCATCAGTTCAAGTTCTTTGGACATGTGTTAAGTAAGGAAGGTTTGAAAGTCGACGAATCCAAAATTATGGCCATCAGAAATATGAAAACACCTTCAAATATAAATGACCTACAAAGGTTTATTGGTATGGTTAACTATTTATCCAAATACATAAGAGATTTAAGTACTCAGTTTACACCATTACGTGAACTTATCCATGAAAACACACCATGGAAGTGGACTCAGTCGGAGGAATACGAATACCAGAAGATTAAATCCTTAGTGTCGAACATAAGAACATTAGGCTATTTCGACAATACAAAGCCAATCATAATTGAATGCGACTCCAGCAGTACGGGTTTGGGTGTTGCAATGTTCCAGGAAAACAAGGTTTTCTGTTATGCTTTCAGAACGCTAACGACACAGAAAGAAACTATGCGCGGATAGAAAAGGAACTGCTCGCGATCGTTTTCGCCTGTGTCAGATTCGACCAGATGATAGTTGGTCATTTATTTGTGTAATCAGAACGGATCATAAGCTGTTAATAAATATATTCAATAAAACGCTACTTAAATTACCAAAAAGACTGCAGTTAATCCGTATGATACTCCAGCGTTATTCTTTGAAACTTGAATTCATTGAAGGTAAAAACAACATTATTCCGGATACATTATCAAGAGCAAATTATGAAGAAGATCCGGATGAAAACCAACAAGAAAATATTTTGTCGAAATCAAGTATTTGTCGAATAGATGTAGCTCAAGTGTCAGACGCCGAAAGACTAGTGCAAAGGGTCAAAATAATTAGCAGTCTCATCATCACAAAAAATTGTCTCAACATTATTAGAGAAGAAACTGCAAAAGATGTAAGTTTTCAAAAGATAATTACATTAATAAATAAGTGGTTGAAAAATATACGTGATTTACCCGATGATATAAAGATTTATCATAAATTCAAACACGAGGTTTCCACGGAGAATGGATTGCTACTACGGAATGATAAAGTCCTGATTCCGTATAGTCTTCTTGGATTAATGATTGAAAAGGTACATACCAGTCATAATGGCATCGAAGTAACATTAAATCTTGCTCAGAAAAACATATTTTGGCCTGGAATGACTTCCGAAATAAGAGATAAAGTGAAAGATTGTTACTGTATAAATTTTAGTGGAGTACTATACTCTTAACTCTTCCATATAATTTGAAAAGAAAACAAAAAACACTAAAAACATAAAAAAGGAAAAAGTGCGGTATATGCGGAGTTGATCAGTATTATTATATCTTCGTTTCTGTCCACATCATTATATACAATCCATTTATTTTGTTATATTGTGATTTATTTTAATTATAATAAAATTGAATTTAAAACAATACAATTCTTCGGGATATTTTATTGAACCATATAATATTATTTTTCATTGGTCCATCGAACCGAATTAATATTCAATAAATTTATCGATAAAAAGTGGACGAGAAAGTACTGCGTAGTAGTAAATGTGAACAACGTGGTTTCAAAATATATTAAATAAAAGTGTTAATACTATATATTTCTTCGCACAAGGATCAAAATGTTGTGTAAAACTTCGTAAATAATAAAATTCTAGTGAAAATCTTCGAAAAATATTGTGAAAATCGTAAAAACTAATGAAAATATTAAAGTTAACGGTAATTTTATATGATTTACCACATTTTTAAAATATACGTCGAGAGAGAAAACATATGAGAGAGAGATATTCGTATTCATAAAGAGAATAGAAACAAATCGAAAAAGAAAAAAGAAATTGGAAATTTTCCTATTGAGAGAATAGGATAGTTATAGTTCATAGTAGTTTTTTGTGTTAAGATTTAAGATCTAATTGGAAAATAAACTTAATTAGAAATTTCTTTTGTTAGTGTTTTCGAATAAGAACTTGTACATTGTTTAATACATATAATTTCAAAATATCATTAATTTGTGAAGTGTTAAATTTATTTAAATAATTAAAATGAGTGAAGAAACAATCGATATAAAACAATTAATAAAACAGCGTGGTGGTTTCAAAGCGCGATTCACGTATTTCAAAAACCGTTATGATGAAGATAAAATAAAAAACTTTGGTGAACTGAAATCTACGTTAACTAGATTATCCGAATTGTATACAAAATTTGATACAGTGCAATCTCAAATTGAAGATAATAGTGAAAATGAAAATGATTATACAGAAAGATTCCAATTTGAAAAATTGTTTGGAGAATTGGAAGCAAAAATCTTGTCTGATTTTCACATATTGGAAACACAGTCGAACGTCGAATTCAAAGTAAAATCACAGGAAATATTAGACGATAAAAATGATAATAAAAGTGCGATACCTGTTTTATCCATTAAATTACCGGATATAACTTTGCCGACATTCAATGGAGATATTATCGAATGGTTAAATTTTCGAAATTTATACCATGAACTCATTCATAGTAAGCCAATTAATGAAATTACAAAATTTTATTATTTTATTGGAGCAGTTCGAGATGGAAAAGCTTATCGATTGATTCAATCAATTCCTATAAATTCAGAAAATTATAAGAATGCATGGAAAACGATTATCGAATATTATGACAATAATATTCAAATACAAAAACATCATATGAAATTAATATACAATATTTCAAGTCCAGTTTCAAATTCACCCGAATCATTACGAAAGTTTGTCGATGAATTGATTAAACATCGTACAGCATTACAGCTGTTAAAAATAAATGTGGAAAGTTGGGATTTATTTTTCTATTATCATATCTGTGAGAAGTTAGATAGTGATTCAAGAATATATGTGATCGAAAATACGACAGCAAAAATCATTCCGGTATTTACCGATTTAATGAATGTTATTAAGGATAGACTTCGAATACTAGAGTCAATAAATGCTTCGAAAATTACGAGTTCATCGCCAAAAATCGAAAAAAATAATAAATTTATTCCTTCGTCATCATCACGATCGCATCCGATCAGCATATGTTGGACAATCAAATAACACCAAGTTAATTGAATGTTATTATTGTAAGCAAAATCATCTAATTCATAATTGTCCAAAATTTTCAAATGCTACACTTACACCTTCGGATCGGTTTGAGTTTGTTAAAACTAGTCGACTATGCACAAATTGCTTATCAGCAAGACACAAAGTGTTTGAATGTAAATCAAAACCTTGTGCATTGTGCTCACTCAAGCATCATATTTTATTACATTGGTCTCGAAGTCAAAATAGTGTACCAATTGGAGAACCATCGAGAAAAAATTTGTATGATGATAAATCTAAAAATGTGAATGAAATGTCATCTACTACACCAGATAATATTAAAGAATCAAAATCTTCGACAATGCATGTTGCACTGAATGAAGAATGTTCTGCTATTGTACATCATACATCATGTTCTTTAAAACTGATATCAAATCGAAAACAAGTAATACTTGCAACCGCAGTAATATTAGTAAAATCATCGGATGGAAGATCAGTGCCCTGTCGAGTTTTGTTAGACAGTGGATCGGATGCAAATTTCATAACAAAAAATATGTACAATTTGTTAAAAATTAAGTCACGAGCAATTAATATATCAATCAACGGTATTGGTGGAAAGCCTCAGTTAGTTAAGTTACAAACCGATGTTGTAATTAAATCAAGAAGTACTGATTACAGTAATAAAATTAGTTGTTTTGTTATTCCGAAAATAACAGAAAATTTGCCATCTACTCGTTTAAATGTTCCTGCAATGAATGAATTTTCGAAATATAATTTAGCTGATCCAGCATTTAATTTGCCGAATAAAATAGAGATGTTAATTGGTGCAGAATTATTTTTTGAAATCTTAACAAATGAAAAAGTTAATGTAACCAAAAGTCTGCCTCCATTGCAAGGTACCGTGTTCGGGTACATAATTTCGGGTAAAATAGATCAGGATTTTGAACAACATAATGGTAATTCGTACACAGTTGTGAAATCAGAAAATTTGGAGAACGAAGCAATTTCTAATCAATTACAGAAGTTTTGGGACTTAGAAGAAATCTATTCAAAAAATAATTACTCAAAGGAAGAATTGGCAGTAGAACAACATTACGTCAAACACGTATCGCGTAATAATTTGGGTCGTTATACAGTTAAAATGCCATTAAATCATAAAATTTTTGAATTAGGTAATTCTTATGAATCAACATTAAAAAGGTTTCTATGGCTAGAAGCAAAACTTGATAAGAACCCAGACGTAAAAGCGGATTACATGAAGTTTATAAACGAATATAAAAATTTAGGACATATGGAAGTCGTTCCAGACACATCGGTAATTGATTCGTCGGTTGGAAAAGTATACTATCTGCCTCAACAATACGTAATACGGGAGAAATCATCGACAACAAAACTACGAGTTGTTTTCAACGCGTCTTCAAAAACAGATACTAACGTTTCATTAAATGATGCCATGTTTGCAGGACCAACAGTACAGCAAGAATTAATAGAAATACTACTTCGTTTTCGAAAACATTCAGTGGCATTAACGGCTGACATTACTAAGATGTACCGTCAAATAGAAATAAACAACGATCAACGTGATTTGCTTCGTATCTTGTGGCGTGATTCGAAAGAAAAGGATGTTGAGTGTTATAGATTAAAAACAGTTTCATATGGAACAACAAGTGCACCTTATTTGGCTACAAGAACATTGTTGCAACTGGCATGTGATGAGGAAACTGATTTTCCTAGGGAATCACAGATACTCAAGTTTGATTTTTACGTAGATGATCTACTCACTGGAGCATCATCTATCAAAGAAGCAGTTAAAATCAAAAAAAGACTTACAACTTTGTTGCATAAAGGTGGATTCGAACTTCAAAAATGGGCTTCTAATGAAAAAGAAGTAGTTCCAATAATTAAAGATCAGGAAAATTCGAATACTATATCAATTTTGGGAACTAATTGGAATACGAGTTGTGACACGTTTAATTTTGAATTTAATTATATTATAGTCCAAGAAAAATTATCAAAGAGATCAGTGTTATCAGAAATAGCGCAATTGTATGACCCAATGGGAATTTGCGCTCCAGTTGTTTTCGTGGCAAAATGCTTAATGCAAAAGTTGTGGACTTATAAAAAATTATCGTGGGATGAGGATTTACCATCGGAGGCTGCACATGAATGGAAACAATTTCGAGAGCAAATAATGAAATTAAGAGTGTCAATTCCTCGTTGTGTTGTAATTTTCGAGGCAATTTGCATTGAAATTCACGGATTCAGTGACGCATCAGATCTGGGTTATGGAGCTGTACTATATATTAAATCAATAGATAGATGCAATAATGTATCGGTAAAAATGTTATGTGCCAAATCAAAAGTAGCTCCATTGAAGAAAATGACAACTCCCAGGCTTGAATTATGCGCAGCAGTACTATTGTCTTCGTTAGTTGATAAAGTATCCAAATCAATGAATTTGTGTATAAATAAAATTGTGTTATGGTCCGATTCACAAATTACTTTATGTAGAATCAATCAATGTCCATCAAAATATAAACCATTCGTTGCAAATCGCATCAACCAAATTTTGGAAGTAACTAACCAAGAACAATGGTTCTACGTTCCATCAGCGGAAAACCCAGCAGATGTAGTATCAAGAGGGCTTATGCCAGATGATTTAATGTCTTCATCCATATGGTGGCATGGTCCAAATTATTTAAAGAATGAAATTGAAGATTGGCCTAAACAAAATTGGAAAAAAGTTGATATGGAAGATGCAGAATTTAAAAAAGAGATGATGAATGTTTTTACTACTACAGTTCAAGAGGATTGGAATGTGTTTACCAGATTCTCAAGTTATAATAATTTGGTTGCTGGTGTTGCAATATGTTTAAGGTGGTTGAAATCAAACAACAAAAATCGAGTATATGGTCGTGCTACACCAATTGAAATTGAAGAAAGTGAGATGCGTATTATTAGAAACTGTCAATCAAATAGTTTCTTTAATGAGATAAATTGCTTGAAAGGTAACAAACCTATTTTAAATTCAAGTAAATTAAAATCGTTAAACATTTTTATGGATAAAAATGATGTAATTCGTTTGGGCGGTCGTCTTAAAAATTCAAATTTGTCATTCGATATTAAACATCCGGTTGTGCTCTCAAAATCACATGAGTTAACAAAATTATTAATACGGTCTGAACATATCAGATTATTACATGCGGGAGCACAAACATTACTTTTCAACATTAGACAAAAGTTTTGGATTGTTGGTGGTCGAAGTCTTTGTAAGCAGATTGTGAGGCAGTGTATAACATGTTTCAAAGCTAAACCAGAGTTAACGACGCAATTAATGGGAAATCTACCGTCGTTAAGAATTAACAAGCCTTCGAAAATATTCCATGCAACAGGGGTAGATTTTGCTGGACCCTTCCTAATGAAAAGTAAATTAAGAAAGCAATCACCAACGAAGTTTTATATTGCAATTTTTATATGTTTTAGCACAAAAGCAATTCATATAGAAATCGTTGAAGATTTAACAACTCAGTCTTTTATAGCTGCTTTAATACGATTCGTATCTCGTCGTGGATTTTGCACACACATCTATTCAGACAATGCCACTAATTTCGTAGGAGCAAAATCTGAATTACAAGAATTGGAGCGCATTTTTTTTAACGAGGAATCAAAGAGACAAATTTTGGATCACTGTTCAAATCATAAAATACAGTGGCATAACATACCACCAAGATCGCCTCACTTTGGAGGGCTCTGGGAGGTTTCAGTAAAAAGTGCCAAACACCATATGAGAAGAATAGTCGAAAAATCAATTTTAACGCACGACGAATATCAGACACTTTTTTGCCAAATAGAGGCAATATTAAATTCAAGGCCACTCATGCCTCTGTCCGACGATGCAAATGATTTAAATTATTTAAGCCCAGGACATTTTATAATTGGAGATGTTTTAACAGCTCTTCCTAACCCATCTTTAGAACATTTGGATTACAACAAATTGGGGCGTTTTCAGCGAGTACAATATTTGCAACAGCAGTTTTGGAAGTGTTGGTCCATAGAATATTTGTCAACGTTACAAAAAAGATACAAATGGAACAAAATTTCTAGCGACGTGAAAATAGGACAACTAGTGTTATTACGAGAGGAAAATGTCCCACCTCAGATGTGGATTCTTGGTCGAGTTACACAAGTGTTTCATGGAACTGATGGGCTGGTACGAGTGGTGAAACTCAAAACTAAAGATGCTGAGTTTACACGAGCGGTACACAAAATATCAATATTACCAATTGAGGATGAAATAATACACCGCATTAAAACCATATGAGTTTAAAAATATATAAAATTAATGTCGTACAACTTGAAAAAAAAAAAAAAAAAAAAAATTGATTAGTTCGTATTGAATTGGAAAAATTTATGTTTAAAAATTCAGATTAGAATTCTTAAAATTTGTTTAGTTTAAATTAGATTTTTTTATATAAATGTATATTGTTTTGTTGAAATAAGATATTTCAAGGGCGGCGATTATGTATAAATTTTAGTGGAGTACTATACTCTTAACTCTTCCATATAATTTGAAAAGAAAACAAAAAACACTAAAAACATAAAAAAGGAAAAAGTGCGGTATATGCGGAGTTGATCAGTATTATTATATCTTCGTTTCTGTCCACATCATTATATACAGTCCATTTATTTTGTTATATTGTGATTTATTTTAATTATAATAAAATTGAATTTAAAACAATACAATTCTTCGGGATATTTTATTGAACCATATAATATTATTTTCAGTTACATATGTGTCAAATATTCCGATTCCCAAAAAAAACCTCCAAATAGTATCAATGGATGTTTTCTTTGAACATATCAAAGGGAAGGCGCACAAGTTTCTGATAACCGTCGACCATTATACAGATGTTTTTGAAATAAATAAGTTAGATGATTTGAAACCAAATTCGACGATAAAAATGTGCAAAATAAATTTCAGTCGACATGGTATTCCAGAGACGGTACTGACAGATGGCGGAACAAACTTCGTATCCCGTGAATTCAGAGAATTTGCCAACGAATGGGGCTTTTCTCATATAACATCTACGCCTTACCATCAACAGGCTAACGGCAAAGCAGAAGCCGCGGTTAAAATCGCAAAACGAATCATAAAAACATCAAATGAAACAGGAGAAGACCTTTGGTATGCCATATTACATTTTCGGAATATTCCCAACAAAATAGGTTCCAGTCCAGTTCAACGACTTTTTGCAAGAAAAACACGTACCGGAATTCCATCAATCATCAAAAATCTTCAACCAGAAGTCGTTCCAAATGTTTCAGATAAAATAATAAATCAATGACAAATAAATAAGTATCATTACGATAAAAAAACAAAACAGCTACCACTTCTGGAAGTTGGACAGCCTGTCGTAGTCCAAATACATCTAACAGAAGATAAGTTGTGGTCGAGGGGAACTGTATAGCAAAACCTCTCAGACCGATCGTTCGTAGTTAATGTTAATGGATCTGCTTATCGCCGAGATCGTGCGAATATTAAACCGCACTCTGCTGAGGATCATAAACAATCAATTTCGGTTACCATACTGCCGCTTCCAGGCTGCTCAGCAAATAGGAAAATATATACATATATTATATTTAATTCTTTATTATTATACATGTGTCATTTATTATACATGTGTTCTTATTTATAGCGTCGTTTGATCCAAGCCCGACTCTCACCCTGCATGCCGTTTGTAGTTCGTACAGTTTACACAGTAAGTATGTCTACAACATTACAGTACATAACATCTTCAACAATTCTACTAATTGTTACGACTGGCATACGTCTCCACTTGAAACAGGGAAAAGATTTTTGCGAAGATCCCCAACGCTCAAATAGTTTAAATTTTTTGTAGTTATAAAATACCATGACCACCATGGTGTTATATTTATGCTCGATGATTTGATGATTTCCGAATTTAAATTTAATATTCCCTCCGATTATGACACAAAAATGTGTGGTAGTATGTGTTAAGGGTATAAAGATTTTTATTTTCCTATGAAACGTAAATAAAATCATATGGGATTTTCAAACACATTTTTTTATATCGTCTCTATTTTCAATTTAAATCAACATTTTTATTTCCAAATATAAATAATTTGATATCAAATATATCGAAATGTAAATTGTGAAAAATTTTGATTGAAATTAATAATCATTTATTAAGTAATTTTGCATTTTTGTAAAAATATTTTTTTCTCAAAACATCGTCGTGCTTAATGTTCCTCTAAACATTTTCATTTTCATAATAAATTTATTATGATTAGAGGAACACGAAGCATGCCGATGTTTTGAGAAACAAATATTTTTATAAAAATGCAAAATTACTTAATAAATGATTATTAATTTCAATCAAAATTGTTCACAATTTACATTTCGATATATTTGGTATCAAATTATTTATATTTGTAAATAAAAATGTTTATTTAAATTGAAAATAAAGACGATATAAAAAAATGTATTTGAAAATCCTATATGATTTTGTTTACGTTTCATAGGAAAATAAAAATCATTATTCCCCTCTTTACATTAGTGATTTGACTTTTTTAGACTGATATAGTACATATGTTCGTCGTCGTTGTTCGTCTTATTCGTTGTATTTGTGTACATAAAAAAACATAAATATCAATTATCATTATCAATAAAGATTTTACAATAATAAAAAATAAAAAAAAAATAAAAATGATGAACAATCACCATTCACCACAAACACAATGTGCACAAATTCAACGAGTGGGACGAAGACGAACAGCGATGCGAAGTGAAAAATAGAGGGGGAAAAAAAATTGAAATAATTAGTCTAGTTTTTGCTTTTGGGACGATCAGTCCAATTTTTTTCTATCGAAAAATCGATAGAATTAAAGTGTAATAAATCTATAAATTAGTGCATTGATTAATAAAATCTACTTTGAATTTTCGTATAAATCATTTCGTATAAGATTAAATAAATGGTTAATTGAAAAATATTTAATTGTGTACCGAAAAAAAAAAAAAAATAATAATATAAAAATGGCGAAAATATGCCATTAAATAAATTTCTTTTTTGTTATATAAATAATTATAAATAAATAAATTAATAGTTGATAATTATTTAAATGTATATCAAAATAAAAAAAAATAAAATAAAAAAAACCCAATAAAACTTTATATGTGTCAATAAATGGAAAAAAAAACTTAAGACATTTTTGTTGCTTTTTTTTTTGATACTTGTTTGGGTGCGGTCAGTGGATTTTTTTTTGTATTTGGTCATTGTGCGAGTGTTAAACGAAAGGAAATCGCACCGTGTCGATATACGTAATGCTGATTTTATGCTTACTTGGTGGCTGCTGTAAAATTATCAATTAATGACGTTGCTTTTATCCGTCATTAAGTTTTGTTTTGAAACCACATTTTCTGCTGACAATTAAATGTACAAATAATATTGTTTGCTTTGATATTGAGACAATATTCCCGCCCGTGGGGGCAGGGCAACCATTTTGAGGGGGATCCTGCATCGGCGCTGTTTGCGGTGTGGTCGGACGGGCCTTTAAAAAAAAAAACAAGGTAACGCAAAACCAAGGGACAAACAAACTGGGTAACTGTAAATTTTAGTTTTCTAAAGTCTGTAACAGTTTGTTTCTCCCTCTCTATTTTCATTATATTGTACATGTATTACTATTTTTACCGTTTGTTTTCGGCGTTTCGTGGTGGTGCACCGATTTGGTGAAAACCTCACTCAGAGCAAATTATTGTCAAGTTATTTTTTTCCCCGTCGTTTTGAGTGATTGCGTTTGAAATTTCCGCTGTTTTTCTTCTTTTTACTTCACTTCTGCTCGGTTGGCCGTTTTTGGGTGTGGTTCGACCCCATAACGGTTCATTTCTTTCAGTTATTTTGTGTTTTTCTTAATTTTCTTAAAACAGTGATAGTGAAAGTGAAATTTAACATTAACGTAGAATCAGTTTTAACGTCATTTATCTTGCCTAATTTTCAATTTTTTTTTCCTCTTTTACCGTAACAAAAATTTTCTTTGAATTTTCTTGCTGTTGTGTTGTACGCCGCACCATGTGCGTGTAAACAAAATCATTGATCGAGTGATGTGAGGTGTGGTCATGTGAAGGGTCAACAAATTCTTTTTATAAATTGAAACGTCAGAAATAAGCACAAAAAAAAAATATTGGGCCAAAATACCCTATAACATATATGTACGTATATGTTTTGGTATGGTTATGTAGGTCGTCTGCGGATATTTTGTTTAATGTTGAAATAATTTTAACTCGAGATATATCTTCTCTCGGGGAATATTTTTTTCGGTCACATGAAAATATTTGGGTAATTTATATACTCGTGCAGCGACCCATTTTGCCAGCCGGTTTGATGTCGACGCGAAAACTATAATCATAATAAAGGTGTACCAATTTTTCTAAATTTGACTAAAAATGGAAATAATTCTTGATTAAACTGTGATATTTGTTTTTTTTTTTGTTCATCGTTATGAAGTATACCAGAATGGTAATTTTAACGGTTTCAAAGTCTGCTGAAGGAATGATACATTTATTGAAATCACGTTTGGCGAAACTACCCTCCAACCAACCCGAGTTACGTTTTCAACTTATTAAGTCATTAATGGCAAAAAAAAGGATTCTGTGGAAAATCAATATTTGAAGGCCAAGTTATCAAAACTGGCCATATCGACTTCTTTATTAAATTTGGAATAAAATGTTTTAAAAAGGTGATGTTAAGTATCAGAACTTGCCAAAATAGTTGGTGATTTGGCTTGTTTCCAGCAGGCTGTTTTTCCTTATCTTGAAAACTCTCCATTTATTATTAAATATATAAAAATGGCGTTTGTTTTCAGAACTCACTATAATAATCTTTAGCATTTGTCCGAATGATGAAAATGCGTGAATTGAAATAAAATTTAATGAAATTTGAAATTTTTGTTATGAAGTGCACTTTTAAATTTTAACGAAAAGTGATCTTAATAAACTTCGGAAAGATACCCCTATCTGAAGTGATTTCAAATTAGTTCAAATTCTTGTCACAATATATTTTCAAGTGCTTTATGCCATATATGTGCTAGTGTCGTCACACATCATATATTCACGGCAACTTTGGTCAATACCCCCTGGAAACACTTTAATATTATTCATGGAATTAAAAGTGCCAGTCCTTTTAACAGCCAGTCTATAGTTTAACAGAAACAAGCAATGTTAAGCAAAAATTTAAAACATTCAAGTAATTACTGGTGGCTGCTTGGTATACCAGAAAAAATTTCAGCGCAAATATATGTCGTTGAGCACTTTTGTGTTATTTACAAATTTTAAGCTAAGAGAATAAAGCTCGGCCAACATGACACCGATGTTTTTGTTTGGATGAACATACATATGGGTAATGTTATCTTTAAAAATGAAAATAAGGGCCTCATCTGTAAAAAAATAAAAATAAATTCGCCGCTGGGTGTGTACACTTTTTTTTATGCCCACAATATATGCGTATCAATTAAATTCGTTGATTCTTTATGATCGATTAGAAGTATCCACTGTTTCAGAACTTCATGACATATTGTATTTAGAACGAACAAAGGCTTTAAACATAAATTAAAACAAAAATTAATTTTAAATAAATAAATTGGACTTCACGTTTTGTTTTTATAATCAATTTTGTTTTAAATCCTTTAAAAAAATTTAGAGAATTTTATGGCAACCATGTTTTTTTTTGTTTTTTTTTTAAGAAACTAAATTAAATTTAATTACATAAATTAAAAAGTAAATTACAGTTATTATTATTATTTTTAAATGTATCGTTATGGTCTGACATAGTAATTAAAAGTTTTTTTTTTATAGTTTTAGATAAATGTCTTTTTAAAAATATTAAAAAATTTATTATTTAATGGACTCTTCGGTTTATCGTATGTAAAGTTTTAGACAGATATTATATGGGCGAGATATATAGAGGTTAAACAGGGTAATTCTAAATATTTGGGGAAATGTGATTGGTACGATTAATTGTGTATAATACAGCGCACTGAACGAATATGAAATATGCGCATATGCTAGTGTGTCAGTAAAATTAATTTTGGTAGAACCCTGTGTTACCGTTTGTTTGTTATTTTTTTATTTTTTTACTTGAAAAAAAAAACATGTTAGAGTATACCTTGGGTATGCCTGGGCTTGTTTCTACATGTAACCATAGATAAAATGGAAACTTTGTAGCATCCCTTTCGAGTCGAATTCGATGGAGTTTATGTCTCTTGCTTCAAGAATAAAATTATACTCTATTTCGTTTTTTAATTATGCTTTTTTTTGCTGCTATCTCAGCTTGATCGAATAAAGCAACATTCTATTTCTGATTAGGACGTGTACGAATTATGTGATACTATTTTTTTTTTTAGTAATATTTTGACGGGAGTCAAATATTTTTCTCTTCCATATTTTGTAATAAGTTCGTTGAAAATTTTATTTAATTTTTATAAAAAATTATTTGTACTATTTTTTAGAAATAAATTAACGTGATACGGCTTAATTATTGTTCTTGTGCGCTTTTGTTTATGAATATTATACAGAAAGGTCAAATTTACAACACGTAGTGGCTGTGATAATTTGGTTGCATACAAAATAATATCATAATTATTATAACTGGAATTATTATAACATAGTTCGGACACGTCTCTATATTCATGGTTCTTTATCACCAAAATTTTCTGTATGTAATATTGCTCTAAAATTTAATTCAAAATAAGGAAATGAGATTCAATATGGTTCAACATTTTACTATGGTTAATTGTAAAAAAAAAACTTTAAGATTGAAAAGAAACAAAAAAAAATGTGATAGTCAAAATTATGATTTAATTTCAAGCGATGTGTAATCTTACTCTTCCCGAATAAAACATTAAAGAAATTTAATGTGTTCAAGATCGCTAATAAATTTATATTGGCACATTATTCGTCTATGTTTATGTATAACACCCGTTCAGAATTCAATGGAGGTTGTCAATTATTTTAAAAAAATTAAAAACTATAACTTAAACATTAAATTTGGAAAATTTCTGCTATAACTGTGGTTCTATATCATCGATTTTGTTTGTAAATTTTGTATCATTTGGCAGTTGGGGCTGTTGTGCTGGACGATTAAAACGCTCTTGCTGGATTAACTGGTGTGCAGCCAAATCCATTTCTTCTTTTGTCATGTCGAGGGCTTCCTGCATTTCACGTGAAGTATATCGGACGAAATCAGCATCGCAATATTTTCCGAGTCCCTGTTCAGCGAGAACCTACAAAAAAAAAAAAAAAAACAATTGAAAGGTAGATTTAATTATGAAGGAAAATTTTCCAAATTGCAAATTCAATGTATGGGCCCGAAAGTCGTCATTTAATCAATGCGAAATCATCATCATCATTTGTATGATGATGATGATATTGTTATAGTGCAAATTGTCGTCGTCGTTCGGGTTTTTAGAAGTAAGCTTAAGGAACTTATCGATTTAATTTCCAAAAGAGAAATTTTCGGTAAAGTAAATGCCTTAATTTATACTATTGAGTTCCAAAAACGTGGTCTACCTCATGCGCATATTTTGATCACTTTGGATAGAGATGATAGAATAGATGGGGTTGTTGATATTGATAAGATTGTGTGTGCTGAAATACCTGATATTCAAGTACATCCACAACTATATGAAATTGTTAGGCGTCATATGATTCATGGAACATGCAGTCTACTTAATCCAAACTCTGTCTGCATGAGAGAAGGAAAATGCAGCAAACATTTTCCAAAAGATTTCTGTGATTATACGAGTGATAGCGTGAATGGATATCCTGTTTATAGATGACGTGATAATGGTGTGAATGTTGATGTTCGAGGGCTGATAATCGATTCGTCGTTCCATACAATCCATATCTTTTAGCCAAATTTAATTGTAATTTTAACGTAGAAGTGTGTACGATCGTTAAAAGTGTGAAATACATTTACAAGTACGTGTATAAAGAATATGATTGTGCGTCATTAGAATTTGGGGAATTAAATGGTGAATTAAATGACGAAATTCAGGTAGATGAGATACAAAATTTCTTAAATGGGCGGTATGTTGGTTCCACTGAGGCTTCATGGCGTATATTTCAGTACCCTATGCACTAACAATCGCATACGACTATTCGTCTTGATTTTCACTTGCCCAACCGTCAAAATGTTGTTTTCTGGGAAGCTTCTGAGAATGAAGCTGTTGCAAACCCATCAACGACAAAATTATTGGCATTTTTTAACTTGAATAATAATGACCCTTCATCTAATAGACTTTTGTATAGTGAAATACCATTGCATTATGTTTGGAATTATAGAGAGCTCCTACATATCTACATTTATCGAAGCATGTTCAGCGCGAGGTATTGCATCCAATGATAATGAATGGCGTGAGTGTTTGAATGAAGCAGAAACTAAATCTCCTCGGCAATTACGTGAATTATTTGGATTTATTTGTGGTTTGAATGTTCCAGCAAATGCCTCACTTCTGTGGGAAGAGTTTAAAATATTCATGAGTGAAGATTTTCTTAAGTATTATAATGAAAACATTTCATATAATAGATCACATGTGGAAAATGGATGTGGAATTCGAGAATAGGGCCCCAGGGTGTTAAATATTTAAACATTTCATGCACACGGTATTTATTGCTATAGAAAAAAAACTAACTATCCGAAAATTATAAAATTGAGCTCGTTTTAAAGATAAATGAATAGGGATTATAAAATAGTTATAAAATGGTACCATCTATCAATTTTTCTTTTTCAAAATGGCCACCGAAACGTTCTTTTCTCCCATGTTCATCTTTTCGTTTTGCTTTTTTTATCTTATTCATTATTTAATTCTTTTAGACATACTAAAAAAATCAGCGGAACATCTCGTTTCGTTTTCTTGTAAAATACGTTAATAACAACAAAAAAGACATATCTCATAATTTTTTTATTTTATTAGTGATGCTACACATTAAAAATATAAAAACAATAAAATTAGAACATGACTTTCAAAAAAATTTGATTTGACGTATTTTTCACAATACATAATAAACAGTGCGTTCGCATAACTATTGATAGGTTTTGTATTCGTGTCTGTTCTAGAATTTAGTTAATTAAAACCAGATATTCTCAATCTTTTGGCTTAGATAAGATAGATCCAAATTTCTTCCATATTTAAAAGAAAACAGTCAAAAAATTCGTTAGCTTTTATACAATGTCCTTTGCTCTAAATAATCTCTCTAATTGGAGAGTTTATCCAGAATAAGGATGTTTCGAGAAATATGGTGAATATTTGTTTGTTAAATATGGAAAAAATTGGGATAAACCTTTTCTCATTCATAAATTTGCCACACTTGTATTCGATAGTACTTGATGTCAGCATATTGCACATGTGACATTTGGTTGAAGTATAAACAACTAGTATTTTTAACTCCTTGAAAATGTCGAATTTTATTCCAAATAAAAAACCATTTGCGGCAAGTATTATTACATTATTTTATTTTAAAGAAAAGTGCAGCGGAAAGAACTTGCAAAGAATGGTTTATATTCAATATTCATTGGAATAAGGTTATGCTCTGTATCTGGTGGGATCAGAAGGTGTGGTATATTATGAACTACTGGAATTAGGTAAAACTATCAATGGCGATCTCTATCGACGACAACTAATATGTTTGAAGTGAGCTATAGAGGAAAAACGGCCAGAATGGGTGAATAGACATATACTAAAGATACATGTTAAACCGAAAGTGGTCTGACTGAAAACGTCCGAGATAAATTCAACATGTACACGGCGGCTTGACTGAAAGCAAAGATTATTAACAAGAAGATCTTCTTGTTAATAACCTTTGTTTTCAGTCAAGCCGCCGTTGTAATGTTGAATTTATCTCGGACATTTTCAGTCAGACCACTTTCGGTTTAACATGTATCTTTAGTAATAACCAATTAATTTTTCAGCATGACAATGCAAAACCACATGTTGCAAAAGTTGTGAAAAATTACTTTAAAGAACAGGACTGAGTAGTTCTTGATTAGATCTGTCAGTTGATTAATAAAATTCTTAATTAATGGTTCTTACAGCTCCTTATTGAAATCACAAATCAAATAAAAAAAAAATTAAACTTTATTGTCAATAAATGTAGATCTGTCAGTTTGTTTTAAAAGGCGTAAAGTGAACACATCGAATGGAGTGGAAAAAGCGGAGCGGACGCTAAACACAAATTTAAAATTTTGCGAACGACATAACCTCAAACTGTACGTTTTTTACGTTTGAACAAAGAAATAGTTTATTCTTATCTTTAACAACGTTTAAAAATATTCTGGAAACAGTTAAATCGTTTTTTTTTTGTTAATAAAAAAATAGTTTGTGAAACGGAACGGATGCATCATGTTTTGTGAAACAGACGGTCTGTAGCAGATACAAAACGGATAACTGAAAGAAATTCTGTTATTCGCCTTAAAACGCAAAATATCTGACATCTGATGGATGATTTTAAAAATAGAGCAAAAAGTCCTAACAAATAGAAAATTTTACATTTTATTGATGATTTCGTTTCAACATTTTTAATCTTTTGCATATTGTTAGTATAAAAGTGATCCCACAACAGGTTTCAATTGCAATAGGTATAGTGATAAATTACCCCAAATGGCCTTACGCATAAAACAATTTAAATTTTAGGTTATGAGCAAAACTGTTACCAATGAGCCGGGTCTGAGATTTCTGTTTTATGTGCGCTTGTAAGGCGCAATTCGCCCGCTGTTTATGAAACCCAGATACGAAA
>OY282561.1:13988795-14073264 GCA_958295665.1 Tipula vernalis
AAAAATCCCTTTTGCATCCCGCCCCTATCGGGATTCGAACCCGGTACCTCCCGATCCAAACGCCGCAGCTTTAACCACTGCGCCGTTTGCTATCGACATATTATTGGCACATTTGTTTTGATTGCATAAAACACGCTGTTTTTTCGTTTAAATTCTTGGTACAATCGCACCTGGCCGAAATAATGTTAAATATGCGTCTCGAACATGCCAAAAACTTCAAAATAATTTTTCAATTGTACCAGGCGAGCAGAATCAAAAACTGTTATAAATGATTTTAACAAAGGGGGGTTCGTTTCTGAGCTATACAGATAAATATAACACAAACCCAAAGTGTTCTACTTTTTGTTTTATCACAGAAACGAACCCCCCTTTATTCAAATTATTTATAACTCCTGCGATTCATGCTTGCCTGGTATAATTGAATATTTTTTTTGAGAATTTTGCCAACTTGTTCTTTCTTGTTCGATCGAGGATTTTCATTATGATTTTTATAATTTACAATGGTTACAGGATGAGAATTTAATGCGGTATCGAAAAGAACATGGTAGGTACATTTGAGGTAAGAATATATTTCGAAAACCAACATAGTTGCATAGTTTATAACAAGAAAACTGTATAAGAAACACTTTGTACTAAATGTAGTAGGTATGTATGCCCTAACAGAGACATTTATTTTGCTCTGCACGATTGCATAAAACAAACAAATTTATATTAACTTGTGTATGATGTGGTAGACGAGGTAGTAAGGTGATGGATTGGAGTGACGAAGGTCTTGAGTTCTCGAGTCCAAGCAAAAAAAACCCAAAGTAAAAATATATTTTTAGATGAAGAAAATAGAAGATAATTCGAGAAGGTTATCCGATCCGAGATCGCTGCAAAAAAAAAATTGGTAAAATTCGAATAAATTCGTGTAAATAAAAAAATCAAATTTTTGCTTAAAAAAAGAAAATAAAGTCGGAAGTTTGAAGAATCGAACTCCAAACCTTTCGCACACCACTCCTTCATCTTACCACCCAACCACTCATCATCTAATAATTTTTACTCATTTTTTCGTTTCTGATAAAATTGCACTTTGTGAAAAATCGCATAAAAATTTTTGTTATTTTACCAGGCGAACAGAATTTACAAAACAACACATTTGTCATCAACGTGACATTATTTTGTATCAAAGCGTGCCACTTCAAGTTATGTGACACTTGAACATACAAAATAAAGTCATATTGCTGACAATTCTACCTCTTGTAATTTCTGTTCGCCTGTTAAAATGACAAAATTTTTTTGCGATTTTTGATGGAAATTATTTATTTTTTTTTTTTAATTTCTGCTTATCTGGTAAATAAAAATTAACTTTTTTTAATTAAAAAGGCTTATTATCCTCAGTAAGCAACCATCCAAATAGAAAATTTGGAGATTTTTATTACAAAAAAAATTCCTTCAGATGCGGGGATCGAACTCGAGACTCTATGGTTTTAATCTGCTCTCTTATGATAAGAGTTCGATCCTCGCGGCTGAAGGATTTTTTTTTTGTAATAAAAAGCTTCAAATTTTCTATTTGGGTGGTTGCTAGAGAGTTATGATTGCCTTTTTAATTAAAAAAAGTTAATTTTTATTTACCAGATAAGCAGAAATTAAAAAAAAAAATAAATAATTTCCATCAAAAATCGCAAAAAAATTTTGTCATTTTAACAGGCGAACAGAAATTACAAGAAGGTAGAATTGTCAGCAATATGACTTTATTTGTATGTTCAAGTGTCACATAACTTGAAGTGGCACGCTTTGATACAAAATAATGTCACATTGCTGACAATTATGTTGTTTTTTAAATTCTGTTCGCCGGGTAAAATAACAAAAATTTGTATGCGATTTTTCGCCAAGTCCGAATTTATCGGTATTTAAACGAAAAACTGAGTAAAAATTATATAGAGACGAGTGGTTGGGTGGTAAGATGAAGGAGTGGTGTGCGAAAGGTTTGGAGTTCGATTCTTCAAACATCCGACTTTATTTTCTTTTTTAAGCAAAAATTTGTTTTTTTTTTATTTCCACGAATTTTACCAAATTTTTTTTTGCAGCGATCTCGATCCCGATTAATCTTCTCGGATTATCCCCAATTCAAAACTTTTCATCTAAAAACAAATTTTTCCGCTGGCCTTGCTGATTCGAACTCCAGACCTTCTTCACTCCACTCCATCGCCTTACTACCTCGGCTATCTCATCATATACAAATCAATATGCATTTTTTTGTTTTATGCAATCAAAACAAATGTGCCAATAATATGTCGATATGGTGACATCTCTGTTAGGGCATATGTACTACATTTACTACATATGCCCTAACAGAGATGTCACCATATCGACATATTATTGGCACATTTATTTTGATTGCATAAAACACGCTGTTTTTTCGTTTAAATACTCGGTACAATCGCACCTGGCCGAAATAATGTCGTCTCGAACATGCCAAAAACTTCAAAATAATTTTTCAATTGTACCAGGCGAGCAGAATCAAAAACTGTTATAAATGATTTTAACAAAGAGGGGTTCGTTTCTGAGCTATACAGATAAATATAACACAAACCCAAAGTGTTCTACTTTTTGTTTTATCACAGAAACGAACCCCCTTTATTCAAATTATTTATAACTCCTGCGATTCATGCTTGCCTGGTAGAACTGAATTTTTTTTTTTTGAGAATTTTACCAACTTGTTCTTTCTTGTTCGATCGAGGATTTTCATTGATATTAAAAGAAGAATTACAAGAATTACAAACATAATTTTTTGAAAAACTCAAAAATCTTCGTGCAAAATCATCAAAAAAAATTCAATTGCCCACCAGGCAAGCAGAATCTCAAACACAAATGATTCTGCTTACTACCTTGGCTACCACACATCATATACAAGTTAAATAAATTGGTTTGTTTTATGCAATCATGCGTTTTTTGTATTTTTATAATTTACAATGGTTACAGGATGAGAATTTAATGCGGTATCGAAAAGAAAATGGTAGGTACATTTGAGGTAAGAATATATTTCGAAAACCAACATAGTTGCATAGTTTATAACAAGAAAACTGTATAAGAAACACTTTGTACTAAATGTATGCCCTAACAGAGACATTTATTTTGCTCTGCACGATTGCATAAAACAAACAAATTTATACTAACTTGTATATGATGTGGTAGACGAGGTAATAAGTTGATGGATTGGAGTGACGAAGATCGTGAGTTTCGAGTCCAAGCAAAAACCCAAAGTAAAAATATATTTTTAGATGAAAAAAATTGAAGATAATTCGAGAATTATCGGTGATCTGAGGTCGCTGCAAAAAAAAATTGGTAAAATTCTAATAAATTCGTGTAAATAAAAAAAATCAAATTTTTGCTTAAAAAAATAAAAAATAAAGTCAGAAGAAAGTTTGAAGAATCGAACTCCACACCTTTCGCACACCACTCCTTCATCTTACCACCCAACCACTCATCTTACTATAATTTGTACTCATTTTTTCGTTTAAATACTGATAAAAAAAAAATGGTGAAAAATCGCATAAAAATCGCGAAAAAAAAAATGTTTTTTTTTAATTTCTGCTCATTTGGTAAATAAAAATTAACTTTTTTTAATTAAAAAGGCATAATAGCAACCACCCAAATAGAAAATTTGAAGATTTTTATTACAAAAACCAAAATTCCTTCAGGTGCGGGGATCGAACTCGAGACCTCTGTGGTTTTAATCTGCTCTCTTATGGTAAGAGAGCAGATTAAAACCATAGAGGTTCGAGTTCGATCCTCGCACCTGAAGGAATTTTGGTTTTTGTAATAACAATCTCCAAATTTTCTATTGGGGTGGTTGCTATACTATGCCTTTTTAATTAAAAAAAGTTAAAATTTATTTACCAGTGGCGCCCTATTCTGGCTATTCCCTGGGAATTGGGAAAAATATTGCTATATTTCCAAACTTCAATAATTCTCAATTTTTTATTCCCCAATTCCCAAAAGTGTATTCTGGCGTAAAAAAATCACTATTTCAAAATTTACAGCCATTTTATATAAAATAAACATTTTAACGGTACCGTTGTAAATAAAATAATGAAAATACACAAAACAACCAGTTTCTTCTAATTCCCAAAAAAAAAATTTGGAAAAAATAAACGTCAAAACTTACATAAAGTGGAATTATTTTTTCCTTACATTAAAAATTCCCAATCGCCAGAATACACTTTCGGAAAAAATAATTCCAAACTGCTAGAATACTTTCAAAATAGTTCAATTCCCAATTCCCAGGGAATAGCCAGAATAGGGCCACAGGTGAGCAGAAATTAAATTTTTTTTTTTTTTTTTTTATCAAAAATCGCCAAAAAATTTTGTCATTTTAACAGGCGAACAGAAATTACAAGAAGGTAGAAATGTCAGCAAAATGACTTTATTTTGTATGTTCAAGTGTCACATAACTTGAAGTGGCACGTTTTGATACAAAATAATGTCCCGTTGCTGACAATTATGTTGTTTTTTAAATTCTGTTCGCCTGGTAAAATAACAAAAATTTATATGCGATTTTTCACCAAGTCCGAATTTATCAGTCACGAAAAAATGAGTATAAATTATTTAGAGATGAGTGGTTAGGTGGTAAGATGAAGGAGTGATGTGTGAAAGGTCTGGACCAGTTCGATTCTTGAAACTTCCGATTTTAATTTTTATTTATTTTTTTATTTACACGAATAATTTATTCGAATTTTACCAAATTTTTTTTGCAGCGATCTCTCACGTCCCCCCCCCCCCCCCCCCCGATGATAATCTTCTCGAGTTATCTGCAATTTTTTTCATCTAAAAATAAATGTTAACTTTTGGCTTGGACTCGAACTCCAGACCTTCGTCACTCCAATCCATCACCATACTACCTCCGCTACCACATCATATAGAAGTTAATATAAATTTGTTTGTTTTATGATAAAAATAAAAAAAAAGAACACTGGCTTTGTTTATTTTATCTCAGAAACGAACCCTCCTTTGTTAAAACCAGTTATAAGTTTTGATTCTGCTCGCCTGGTACAATTGACAAATTATTTCTGCTGACACAGGATTGCATTCCATCATATTGAAACGATTTAGCACTTTCTTTGCGTATGCCTCTTGATGTATGCGAATTGACCCATCAGGTGACCGTTCAATTTGAAGACCAAGAAAATATTTCGCTTCGGACACTTTTATCTCGAAATGTTTCTGTAGGTAGGCGATGGATTGGTGTCCATAGCAAACAGGGGACAGGGCCCTCTAGTCACAAATAAAATTAAATATTTTTGTTTTATTCTAAAGACAAAAATTTTTATTTTCAATAATTAGAATAATATGAATATACCGCCTTATTGGAAAATAAAAATAAAAAAATAATTGTTTTTTATATAAAAAATAATTTAAAACTACAAATTTTTAATATTTTTATTCTCTACATATATTTTTTTATAACTTTATTTTTTAAAAATTTTATTCTATCCTTACGATTTCTCACGTGTGCATCAATAAATATTTTATATTTTAATCCTTCGAGGAACCTTCGAAATGTATCGGTTCAAATTACCTCTTTACAATAGGCAGGAGGCCCGAATAATATTATTTGTAAAAGGAGGTACATAGATATTCTATTTCAAATAAACTTTCTTCAAATTTAGTCGCAACATTTTTAAAATATATATTTTTTCTAATCTTAGTCCAGTGGCCCTATTCTCGAACACATAAATACTGTCACAATATTGTGAAATTTGACAATATTGTGACTTTGTATTACGTAAAAACAAAGTGGTGTATAATTTTACACAATGTTGTTAATCCAGCAATAACTATACAGTTACTGTCGAAACCACAATATTGCATTTTTGTCGCTTTTTCGTCTGTTTTGCACTCATAACCGAACTTTTGTTTTGAATTTGGGTTTTAAAGGAATTTATTACAAAATATATTTTAATCTACTACAATTTTCTAGTTAAAAATACTCGATACACACGTGTACGAGAATGCCATTTTCACGTAAAATTGTGTAGCATTTTTGTGAAATTGGCATAATTGTCAATGGACAATTATGTGTTCGGAAATAGGCCCCCAGCTCGAAGATAGAGGTTGCGACAATATTCACACGCGGTCACCCATTTTTAAATGTAATTTTAACTAATTTGGTCATACTCCATCTGAGATGCTATTCATATGGAAGAAACACTAAGGACTTGATCCAAATCTTAACACTAAACTACCGATACTTCATACCTATTCCTGCCATGACAGGTCAAATAACCGGTTGTTGCGGTAAGATAGTTTACAGATTTTTCGTAGAAGCCAAATAATACAATTAAAAAAACAAGCGAATTTTGAAATGTTTATCACACATATTTATTGGAAAAGTAGTGAAGTTTAAAGGCGGTGCAATTACGTTAAATATAGGAAATTGGAATTGAAATTTTAAAGACGGTCACTTTGACCGGTCGTGGTAGGTTTAGTGTTAATTTACTAAACGGAATATGTATTGACCAAAACAAACATTTGTGAACGTAACCTCGTTTATAAAAATTAAAAGGAAAGGACACAAAAAACATCAGTTTTCTTTAGGACGAGTTCATTAAAAATTAAAATTGTGTAGCACCGCCCTTGTGTAATAATAGTTTGAATCAATTTCTTTTTAAAGTTTTTTTTATTTATTATTTTAATACATACAGACAATAAACCAGGTCTACTTTAAGTGTTTTTTTACATTTTTGTTTACTTTGTGTAAGCCCCGATTTGTTGGACAATAAATGTTAGGCATGAACAACAATTAAAAAAATATACCAAAGGGAATGTGTTCAAGGGATCACTAGAAAACGTCATAAAAATTTCCTTTTTTTTACTAATTATGGTTCTAGAAAATTTAACTCGTATAAATAAGGTAAACTTGAACATTTTCACCTATTGTCATGATCACACCAAACATTACGAGAGACCAATTCATTATCACATTAAAGAGATATCTCAAACCTAATTAAGAGTTAAGCAGTATCTGCATGATACCAGATTTAAATTCTATGATTTTTAAAAGTTAAAAATTGTTCAACTAGATAGTAAAAAAATTGTTTTTTTTTTGTAATTTTATTGGCTAAAAGAACGGATTTAAATTCAGTCTGGTGCATTCACTTTCATAAGGTGTACCCTAAGTAAAAACCGAAAATTGTGTCGGTTAAAATCAAAAACGGTCTATTCCACTTTAAAAAATAATTGGGTCTTTCGTTTTTTATTTTAAATTTAACGTTTCTAACCATTTTGCTTTTCTTGTATTTATTTTGCCACTTATACATTTTTTAATAAAAACAACGTATTGTTTTTTAATGTAAATTATTTGAATTTTTTTTTCCTTATAGTAAATAATTTTTAGTAATCCTTTATACCCATATTATGATTCTCGTCTCGCCGAACGATTCACCGTAATTCTTAAAGTCATGCGAGCTAGTTTTTCTTATTATGGTTTTCGCATTTATTTTGGCATGCAGCACCACTTATTATTTTTGATTTTTTTTTTTTTACATTTTCTGCCATTTGGCAGCTGTTGTGTTATATTTGTTTTCAGTTAATTTCAATTTTTTAAACGTTTCAAAATTATGTATATTATACTGCTTAAAAGTGTCGATTTGTTGTTTTTGATTTTCTAAAAAAATACACATAAAAATACTGTAAACATACACGTAATAATAATAAAAAAATATTATAATTTTTCTTGTACCTCCATTTTTTATGTTGCTAAAATAAAATGAATATTTCTATATGGATTCGCCTAAGAACAGGTGCCGAACAATTTTGACATTTTAGCTCGCTCACGGTGGCGACCATAATACGAAATTTTAAGTTCGCCAACAACTCTTCGTGAAAGTCAAATGTGAAAACAACAAATAGGGGTTACTTCTCGGTTCTTTTTTAACAACTGTTTAAACAGTTGAATAAGAAATTTAAATAATTCCAATATTCACAGACCTATTAACAAAATGTTCAAAAATCCAATGCCGGGGACAAAAATTCTCAAAATACCTAAATAATATTGGAAAATATATTAAATAGTATGCCGAGTGTTTTCTCCTTTTCTGCAAAACGTAACGATTTTGATTGCAAACGAGATACAATTTTTTACAGGTGATTAACAAAAAAAAAAAAAAAAAAAAATGAGGTGACCGCACATTTCGCGCGTAATAAATTGATTTTAAATGGTACCAGCAGAAAATTTAAAAAGAAGGATACACACTTTCACAGCTATTCAAGTACGTTTGCAATACATTTTAACCTAATAACATTTTTCTCTCCATGCAAAATATATATGGAGCTCTCTAAATAATAATAATAACTAAAACTATAAGATATTTCAAGGAATCATCACATAAATAAAACAAAGAAATTACAAACGAAATAAAATAGCAAATATTATAAAACTAAATAAAAACAAAATTTTTGTTTATCTTGTAACTGATGGAATGCGCGTATTTCATATTGTTTATATAACAAACTTTTTTTTTAATATTATTTAACTAATTAGATTAATTAATAAATTAATATATATATATATATATATATATATATATATATATATATATATATATATATATATATATATATATATATATATATATATATATATATATATAAATTTATATACGATACATTATTAAAAAATAAAACAAATAAATATATTTTCAATATATATTAACACCAACATGTTCCTTTCAATTTTTTAATTAAATAATTTATAAATTAAAAATTAATAAAAATAATCCGTATGTGTTAAGCAAAAATTAATAATTTTTTTTAAAACATTATTCATAAATATGGAGAAAAAACGTGAAATCGCATATCCTTTTTTATGGGACCGGCAATCATGTTTGAATTTTATCATTTTTATGTTTTGGATGTGTATCAATGCGTAAAATAAACAATTTAAGGAAATTGATCTTGTTGTTGTTGTTTTTTAAGATACAGGATGTCAAATATTTAAAAATAGTATGTACTTGGTGTTATCTTTATTGCTATAGAAATAAAACTAATTATCAGAAAATTATAAAATTGGGCTCATTTTAAAGATAAATGAGTAGGGATTATAAAATGGTACCGTCTTTCATTTCCATTTCTTCTTTTTCAGAATGGCCGGCGGCACTTCCTTTTTGAATTTTCCCCGCCTCCCCTCCTCTCTCCACACCCCCCCCCCTTTACAATTTAATTTTATTAGACATATTAAAAAATTCGCGGAACATCTCGTTTCGTTTTCTTGCAAAATACGTTTAATTATAAAAAAATTGTAGATTGTCACACTTAAACTTATTTTGCAAGAAAATCAAACTAGTTGTTGCGCTGATTTTTTAGTATGTCTAATAGAACTAAATGGGTAAAAAGATCCAGTTGTGAGAAAAATCAAAAAGAAAGTGCCGACGGCCATTTTGAAAAAAAAAGAAAAAAAGAAATGAAAGGTGGTACCATTTTTATACTTATTTTATAATCCCTATTCATTTATATTTAAAATGAGCCAAATTTTTTAATTTTCCGATAATTAGTTTTTTTTTCTATAGCAATAAATACTATACCAAGTGCATGACATTTTTAAACATTTGACTCCCTGTATCTTAGAAACCAACAACGACAACAAAAAAATCAAATTACATAAATTGTTTGTTTTATTCAGTGCTACACATTCAAAACATAAAAATCTAAAAATTAAAACTTGACTTCCAAAAATATGTGAGATTTGACGTATTTCCACCATATGTATATATATACATATTTATTTTATGTAAATAATAAAATTGTTTTATAAACAACTAAGTTTTTGTTGTATTCTATGTATATAATATATATATTTGTATTTTTTTCCTTTTTTTAAAATTTAATCAATATATATATATATTTATATATATATATATATATATATATATATATATATATATATATATATATATATATATATATATATATATATATATATATATTTATATATAATTTTTTATTATACATAAACGTGTTTTATTTTTAATTTAATTCAATTTAATTTATTTATTTATTTACTTCAAGTTCATAATTTTTTTCGTTTTTTTTTAATTTATATAATAATTGTAAGTATAAAATATCTCTTAATTGTTAACAATAATTTTTTTTTTTTTTTTTAAATATACGTTTTTTTTTTTGACTACTCCAAAAAATAAAAATTAAATTAAATTAAAAATAAAAATATAATTAAATTGATTTATTTTTTTTTGTTTTATTTTTTTTTATATTATTTAATTTATTTATGTTAATTTTTTTTTGTTTAATTTATTTTAAACTGGTTGATGAAGATGCTTGTAGATTATTATCGGCAGTGATAGACGACGTGTCGGACGATTTTTTCATTTTATCGCAATAATCGGTTAGAATATCGCGAAATCTAGACCAACATTTTTCTGGTACTGTTATCGCTGTACGAAAATTACTTTTAACCTTTGGCACGAATAAAAATAAATTATATATTAGGATGTATTTACGAGGATATTAAGATTTTTTATTTATTTACGAGCGCTTACCTCACTGATTCTCATATATATGCCTCTATTATTTTGACCAATATCAAAATAGAAATTTTTATTATCCACCCTCATGTGACGACCTTCTGGTAATTCACCTTTGAATCTGAAATTCAAAAATAAGTTTTCAAAAGCGTGTCCGCAATTAATATAAAGTCATGATTTAATCTATATTTTCGTATTAATGGGATTTATTGATGTAAACCGAATGACAGAAACAAACACAAAATTAATTTTTAAAAAAAGTTTAGAGTTTGTAATTTTAATAATCCAGTATGAATGTGATAACACCTACAGTTGTTGTGTTGTACCTTAAACTAATTGTAAAGAGATTATTTGGTATTCTCATTATTTCATTAGTTTGAATATTCTCAGCATTTAAAAGAATGTTAAATAAAATATGATTATATGATTATTATAATTTCAGATTTATTCTGAACAAGTTTAGAAAGAATGGTAAAATAAAATTAAAAAAACTATTTTATGTATCTTATTTTATCCTTTAAAAACTTGTTAGTTCAGAATTTGATATTTCAGAAAACTAGATGTTGCACTTGTGAAATATAAATTTTAGAATTCGGACCAATAGTGAGGTAAATACACTAAATTCGGTAAATGCTTACAACTTTCTCAAAAGAAGGCTAAACAGAATATAAAAACAGTACCTAAATGTTTTAAGTTTACATTGTTTTTTATTGGGCCTATTTAGACGATGGATACAGAGCATGATGTATCTTCCTCATTTCTTACCTCTTTGTCTATAAACTATATTGGAATGGGGATATTTTCATAGATAAAGACGTAAGAAATGAGGAAATCCCATCATGTAGTGCATACACGTCTAAACAGACTTATATTCTTATGAATGGGGAGGCGAAAAATTAAAAAAATATCCGTATTTAAAAACAACACGGGTGCTTAAAAGTCGAGAAAGAGAAAAACAAACTATAGGATAATAAAATTAGGGTCTCTACAACGTGTTAAAATCATTCAAACATATTACGAAAATTAGCGGTCAAAAAATGCATATCATGCATTACGTGTTTTTTCGGTACAAATAATCACCCGACAGAGCATACAATTTTAAATATCGTGCATAAATTCGAAGAAAGTGATACTGTGGCTGACTTAAGAACACCTTAACAACTTCTTATAGGACGACGATTCAACATCGTTCACAGCAATTGGGGCTCTCATAAGGCACAACACAAGCAAATGTAACAAAGGATTTGCATTTGCATGCTTATATAGTTCAGATAACCCAAGAGCTTAAGTCATTGGACCATTTGAAACGTCGCCAATTCGTTACGGACAAGCACATTTCCACCTAAATGGTTTTATTAATACTTAAAACTGTCGGATTTGCGACAGTGAACATCCAACTATGTTCTGATTAGAAAATAATGCATCCACAAAAAGTGATTGGTTGGTGAGAAATTTGATCATGAGGTGTGACTGGGCTGCCCTTCTTCGCATATAACGAAGACAACAACGGTATCGAAACAGGTTAAGAGAGATATTTGAAATAGAGATGCGTAGTTTAGATTGAAAAGAGGTGTGTCAGAAGTAAGGTCTAACCTGCCAAAGATACTTCAAAGCATCTGCTTTATTGAACGCCACATTCGCTGAGCGTCCAGGTGAGTCTAAACTTAAGAATAACCGATTGCACAAATGTCAATTTATTATGTCCATATAAAAAAGAAATATAATCAGTTTGCATTGTATTTTTATTGTGAAAAATACTGCAATTTCACGGAAAAAGAAATAGAGAAAATACTAACTAAGTAGAGGTTTAGATGTATTTTGTACAACCGAGAAATATAATTTAAAGATGAATATATTGCCTAAACCTAAGATTCCAATTAAATCAAACATATTCTTAACATGTCGATTTTAAAATCGGAATCCATTCTTCCAATACGAAAATCTATACTAAAATGAAGCCTGTACTCTAAAGCCCCAGCATAATAAATATTGATTAGGATGAGAGCTTAATAAACTTGTACCTCACAAAGTACTCCAAAAAATACTACCATTACTGCCTGCTTAGTCTTCTCAAAAGTCTGCTGGATACACAAGACGAATGAACACAGACCTGCCGTGAATTTAAAGAATCCTTTTCGCTTACTTTTAAACCGCCCTTCTTTGGCGCTGTTCTTCTTCGATTTGACAAAACGACTTCGATTATTTTCGAAATAAAAATGATACACAGTGTGTTGTTTTAATTTAATGTTAATCAAATTTATTTAATAAAAAATCAAATATTGTGAAATTTTTGAATTGGGACTCGCAGTAAATACTCTAAATTCGGGGTTTATTTTTCACATGATAAAGTGCTGTGGATTATTTTTCCATGTCTGCTTTTATTGCTATTTGAGAAAGAAGGAAAAATTATACACTACACTGCAAGGTGAATAAGAAAAACAGACCCCTGGTAAATGCATTTACCTTTTTCATGGTAAACCGGAAATTGTCTGTATAATCTCTTCGTACCTTATCCGTAAATAAACATTTTCCAATTTCGTGGTTTCCAACCCATCGATAGAAATCTATGATGATAAAACTTATTTTCGTAGTCTTTCCACAGTCCAAACACTTGTTAAACAAACTAATAAAATTACAACAATTAAGATTTTAAAAATAATGAATATATTTTCGGAAACACTTGTGTTTTTTTATTCGCTCCGGATAGCTGCTATCCAGAGCCATCATTTTTCTACGCCTAAATTTAAATTTGACGCGCTATTTTTTGGTAAACTAAACTTATTTAACATCAAACTATCATTTTTAATTCAACTGTTTAGTGAAAACTTGATATAAAAAATATTTGGCTCTACCTATTTATGCGGAGCGCTATCGGGAGCGAAATTTTATATGACGGCTCTCGATAGCAGCTATCCGGAGCGAATAAAAAAACGCGCTTACTGCAAATATTTTACTAATCTGATGATGGAAACACAGAGTTTCCGAAAAGTTTATTAGTTAATTTTATTAGTTTGTTTAATAAGTATTAAATGAGTATGAAAATAAGTTATATTTGTCACAGTTGTTGTCTTCCACAAATTCAAAATTTCTATTATGATATTTAATTATAATGGCGAAAAGCATTTTGTTAAAGATTTTCATTTTTCTCAAGGAATTAAGTGACCAAGGGGTCAATTCTCGTTCTATGAAAAAATCGAATGAAATAAATCTTTCATTTCATTTTCCTAATGTGTTTTTCATTTGTATCATTTCACAAAACAATGCGCGATTTTCGTAATTCAAATGAAAAAGAACGGTGAAAAAACGCTAAGTAAATTGTTTTCATACCACTGCAAACACAAATTTAATCGAGTTTCATATATATTTCCGTAATACCGTAAATGATAACGTAGATGAAAGGAGGTTATAATTTGTCGACACCTGGGTTAATAAAGAGTTAAACCAATTTTCATCATTGCCTGTCAAAATATCACAAATTATAAAAATGGCCAAATTTTATTAAAACTAAACTAAAGTAACAAACTGAATACTTTTTAATATACATTATTTACTTATAAATTAATTTTATAGTGAATTATATTGTAGTTTGAATCCACATTTAAATGCTACAATTACAAGTTTATTATTTATATAATTTTATTTCTGTGTTTATTTAGGTTTCCTCGGCTAAAATGGTCGGTGTGAGTTTTTTTCATATGAAAAGATTTTTACGTCAGATTTCCCTTCTACCAGAACATGAATCGGAAATGTATATTTTTCGCTAAAAATGCTTTTCATGCCCCATGGGGCTCAATTCTGGTTCTATGAAAAATAGAATAAAAAAAAAATCCATTTCGTTTCCACGCCATCGCAACATCAATATGCGATTCTCGTTGTCCAAATGAAAAAGAATGCTAAATAAAACGCTGAATAAATTGTTTTCTTAGGGCTAAATTCTCGTACATCTAGCAAGACAAACTGTTGCTATTATGAAAAATAACGGAATTGCTAGTGACAATTATTAAATTTTGACATTAGTTTGGCATAATGACATAACGACACAAAAATGGGTAGCTTGAAAAAATGAGAAACGTCAACAACTACACAGAAGAGGAAATTAATATTTTAATTAAAATCCTTGATAAAAAGCGAGAACTATTAAACTGTAAGTGCCATTTTATATTCCTTGTACTTTATATTAAATATATAAAAAATATACGGTTAAGAATAAATAAATGCATTCACGAGCCCTTAAAAATGTATTGAACGAAGTAAATGTGGAGTATTCTGCAAATACTTTGTTGAGTTGGACTGGCGAAGAGCTGCGATTAAAGTATACCGATTTGAAAAGCCGCACAAAAAGTAAATTATCCGAAATAAACGCGCATTGTAAGAAAACTGATGGTGGTGGTCCTCCGATCCATGTACACTAGGGAGTTATTGAATATCGATCCATATCGATCATGTACACTAAGGAGTTATTGAATTTATGGGAATTCAGCATTTCATGCAGTAATCACACATTTCCAGTTTCCAACTGTCATTTGAAAACAAAAATATTTAAAATTAAGCGTCGACATTTTTACTTTCAAGTAAAATGCTTAGTGTCGCATGAGCAAGGGAGCAAATTAATGTTTAATTTTAAGATTCCTTGGTTTCTGTCAGATTTAAATACAGGTAACCTCTTATAACACGGTAGATACGTTCTAAGGTATACCGTGTTATACAAAACCGTCTTAAATAAGACTCGACACTTTGAACTGAAGGGTCTATTTCTAGAGCACGGGACTTCAATTGTCTGCCAGTTTCTAGAAGTTATTGCACATCTTTTACTGTTATATTTTTGATCGGCTCATCTAACTCTTCTTCTGGGTTGTTTTGAATTTCATCGGGCTAAGTTGTTAATTTTACCAATTCCTCTTCATTCATTTCCTCAACTAGCATTAATTATTCTACATCTTGAATTGCCATATCTTTAAATCCTTCTCCACCCAACGAATCTGCAATGTTTATGATTCGGTTGAATTCGGGTTCTGCTGGAGGAACAACATTCTCTATGTCGAAAACAGCGTGCCAAGCCGTTTTCCAACAAGCATTAAGCGTCGAAAGCTTCAGCTCCTTAAGTGATAAACCAATTATTTCTATACACTACATACTATACAGTATAGAAAACGCTTTCCAAGCCTGAGTTACAGACATATTTGAATCAAATTCCATTTTATTCAATATAAATTCTAATGTTCGATGTATATAATATGCCTTCAATGTTGATATGATGCTCTGTCTATTGGTTGAATAATTGATGTCGTAAAAGGTCTTTCAATAAGGACGCCCGATTTTTAAATGTAAATAAAAGAAGTTGTGTGTGAGATATCCACTGATTTTTATTTTTTATTTTATTTGAAAGAACATTTTATGGCATGAAATATGGAATATAAGGTGGTTCAAATTTCCACCGCGGCTTTGCTTGGTGGCACGTATTCAGAGGTCCAATTTTCGATGATTTTATCGCATAAATCTGGCTGAATTTGCCGGATGACGTTCATTATGTTGACATTGAGGGCATCAATTCGTGGCATGCGCTGTGTGGCACGTAGCGCCGCTAGTCACTTTTACAAAATTTCACCCCCTTCATCCCTTATTAACCACCCTTATTTTTGTTTTGGTGATTTGGCGTCTATTGGAGGGGGAGGACCAAAGTTGAGTAGAGTAATCTACCAGCTCCGTAGCCTTTCGGTGGGGTGCACATTACGCGAGCTGTTCTGGTCATGTTTTAGGCAGCTGGCGTGATGGGTACAATTGTAGAAGGGGTAACCTGGCCACAATTCGCAAGTGTACGTACTGCCTCCTCATGGCAATCACCAGTAACTGAGGCCGTTTGGTACTTTTGACCATTTCGCACAGGCTAAAGTACGGCACTAAAGGAGAAATCCTTGATAAAAAACCTTAATAGAACAGCATATGCCGATGGATGAATGGCTGATAGGTTAATCAGTCCAAAGTATGCGAACGCTGGATACCAGGCGCCCTCCAGTTTTAGTTAGCCTTCCTATGGTAAAGCTGGGTGTCCCACAGGCGACTTTCTTTGCCCAGTAACTCGTGGGAACAACATGTCAAGACAAGTAAATAAAAACAAGGATGGTGACGCTCCTAAAGCGTCACTCACCAGCGATAGTTCCGCGGTGGTTTTCGAGGACCTCGGCCTCTTTTCGCTGTGGGACTCTCGATGAGTGGTCCATCGGATGGGGAGCTCCGTTCGAGGCTTGAGAAATTAGTTCTCAACCCGACAGGGACACCTCAGCCGTAAGTGGGGGTATCTCCTCTGTCAAAGCAGGGGGGAGCATAGACGTCGGGAGGACCCGAAAGGTAATGTCAACATCACTGACAAACCTGTCGTGGCTCCTCGCGTGAAAGTGTGTGGGGTCGCGAAGAAGCGGTATAAGAGGCTTCTTGCTGAGGGCAAACCGCCCGGAAGCGAGACAAGGCTTCTGGCGATGCGGCCACAAAGGGAGACTTGTGCTCCCAAAAAGGCCCCACCGTCGAAGAGAATCCGCTCGGGTAAGGGTACTCCACCGGCACAAAAAAAGGCCAGGGGAGAAGAATTGTCCCGGCGGTCTCGGGTTCTACGGTCCGGTCTGGACTTACCTTCAGGCAGGCTGCGGAGTCGGAGATCGTTGGGTCTTGCCCTCTGGTTTTCCTGAGGTTGTCCTCACTGGAGAGCAGCTTAAGGCTGTCCAGGAGGGCATCCTAGATAAGGTGCTAGAGCAAGAGGCCAAGGAGCGTAAACCTAAGTTCCTTGGCAGTCAGCTTCGGCCTGTTCAGTGGCTCAGGGAGGCCATAGGAACTATCAAGCCATGGGAGGGTGCACAGCTGATCGTGGCCGAGGCGGAAAACCTGCCTCGAGCCAGGATTGTGTTTGGCACCTTCCCAAATAGTGCTGAATTGCCCACGGAGAAGCTTTTTGGTTTTATCAAAAGTCAAAATGAGGGCATGCAGTCGATCGACTGGAGAGTGATCAGGAGAGAGGCGAAAGGCTCTTCGGCCTGTTGCACCTTCTCTATGGACCACTCTTCAGTTGATAAGCTCGAGCGGGTTGGCTTTAAAGTCAACTATAAGTTTGGGGCTGTCCAACTGCATCCCAAGGGTGGTCAGGGTGGTGCTAAACCGGCTTCTGTCGGCGGGACCCAAGTGGTCAAGCCTGTGGAGGCTACGGTAGCGGCACCTGTAGCCAAAACCACTGGGGTGGCTGCCCTCTCCAGCACAGGGGAAGAAGAAGGCGGGAAAAAGAGAGGAAGGTATCAGGGATCCCACGGAGGAGGGCCCTGCAAGAGCTTCCCCCGCGCAAGCCACTGGTGAGGTCTGGAGGCTCTCTGGCAGCGGGGGGCAGCAGAACGGCGATGGAGGACACTGGTCAGCCATCGGCCGGACAAAAAAAGCATGCGGGTGGTGGGGGTGCTGAAAAGGAGGCTGAGCAGGGCATTCAGAAGAGGCCTTCGGAAAAATGAAGGCATACATCGCCTGCCTGCAGATAAACCTGCATCATGCAAAGGCGTCTTCGGACGTCCTTTGTCGTAGGTTTATCTGCCAAAATACTGGCATGGCTCTAATCCAGGAGCCATGGGTGACAGGTAACCAGATTAGAGGTATACCAAATCAAGTGGGTAAGTTAATTTATCATAACGGAACTGAGAGTCCAAGAGCGGCTATTTTGACCACTTCGCAAATTAATTTTATTCCCATTTCAGAGTTCATCTCCAGGGACTTGGCTGCAGTAATGGTGGAGGTTCTAGGTGAAAGAGGCAAACAGGAGGCTATAATGGCATCCGCCTACTTTCCTGGTGACTCAGAATTAATACCTCCACTTGATGTTAGGCGGCAAACGTAATAAGCTGGCCTACCTGATAGGATGCGATGCAAACGCGCACCACATGGTGTGGGGTAGCACGGATATCAATAACAGGGGTGAGTACCTTTTTGAATTTCTGATCTCAAATAATGTAGACATTGTCAATAGGGGAAGGAAACCTACTTTTATAAATGCGATTGGGCAAGAGGTCCTAGATTTGACACTTGCTAGTCCGCAATTCAGCGACTTGGTCAAAAACTGGCATGTCTCTGAAGAGGCTTCATTATCAGATCACTTGCACATCAGATTCGATTTGGCGGCTGAGACCATGCAGCGGCAGGAAATCAGAATTCCAAAACTGACCGACTGGGACTCTTATAGAGTCTCAGTCGAATCAGAAATGCCCTCGGTTGTGGGGAACATAGGGTCCAGAGGGTTTGGAGATCTGTTCAAACCAGCTGCATAATTCTATACACTTGGCTTACAAGAACAGCTGCCCGGTTAAGCGAAGAGAGTCCACAAAGATGGTCCCTTGGTGGAACGGGACGCTGGGTAAACTGAGGGAAAATCGAGAAGATTATTCAACAAGGCTAAACGCACCGGTGAATGGGGCGAGTATAAGATGGCCTTGACGGAATATAATCTCGAATTAAGAAGATCCAAAAGGGCTACCTGAAGGAATTTCTGTGAGGGAATCAATGAATTGCCCTCTGCAGCTCGTCTCCAGAAAGTCCTTTCCAGGGATCATTCAAATGGTTTAGGACTTCTCCAGAAGCAAGATGGGAGGTTCACTGAAAACCGGAAGGAAGCCTTAGAGGTACTGCTAGAGACCCACTTTCTGGATTCAGTAGTGGTAGGAGCCCAAGAGGACTCGCATGATCCCTCAAGTGAGGTGGCATATGCGCCTCACAGTAGGATCTGGAGTCTCTCTGGGAAAATTTTCACACCCAGCAAGATGCGATGGGCTATTGGGTCTTTCAAACCTTTCAAATCCGCTGGAGAGGATGGTTTCTTTCCAGCTTTACATCAAAAAGGTATTGAGGAAATACTCCCCAGCTTGATCCAGATGTTTCGGGCAAGTTATGCTTTTAACTATATTCCGAAACTGTGGAGGAAAGTAAATGTGGTCTTTATACCAAATGGCGAGGGTCGTCCAGACACCCAGGCCAGGGCATATCGGCCAATTAGCCTCACATCGTTTCTATTGAAGACGATGGCAAAAATCCTGGACTATCAAATAAGAAGTGAGGTCCTTGGAAAGAATCCGCTGCATCGGGACCAGTTTGCGTATCAAACTGGTAAATCCACGGTGATGGCCCTTAGCGGTCTAGTCACGAGGATTGAAAAAGTAGTGACATATAAAGCAATTGCCCTTTGTACCTTTGTGGACATTGAGAGGGCGTTTGATAATCCCTCCTATGGATCTATAGAGAGGGCAGCAATGGGAAAAAGGGTTCCGCTTTCTACAATTAGGTGGATCCGTTCCATGCTGGAACATCGTGAGATTACTGCCAGACTAGGTGGCGAGTCAGTAACCATCAAGGCCGTAAAGGGCTGTCCCCAAGGAGGCGTACTATCTCCTCTTTTGTGGTCATTGGTTATTGACGGACTACTGATCCTTCTGAGTAGCCATGGGTTTGATGTCCAGGGCTATGCGGATGATGCTATGCGGATATCATAATCAGAGGCAAGTTTGATGAGGTCATTTCTATCGCATGCAAAATGCACTCAATATAATATGGCAGTGGTGTTACCAGGAAGGACTCAGTGTCAATCCAAGCAAAACTGTCATTGTTCCTTTTACGAGGAGAAAAAAGCTTGCGCTTACAGCTCCTTCGTTAAACGGTACTACTGTGCCTTTTTCCAGCGAGGTTAAGTATCTAGGGATTATCCTAAATCAAAAACTGAACTGGAACCAACATTTGTTGAAAGTTCAAAATAGAGCCACAAAGGCTTTCTGGGCCTGTCAAATACTCTATGGGCGTACTTGGGGACTACAACCAAAAATGATCTACTGGTAATTTCTTACAATCATTAGGCCCATGGTCACCTACGCATCGGTTGTATGGTGGCCTAAAACTGAGCAGAAGGCAACGCAAACCTTATTGAATAAGGTTCAGCGTGTAGCCTGCATCGGTGTTACGGGCTCAATGAAGTCATGTCCAACCGCGGGGGTGGAGACACTTCTAGGACTGACACCGTTACACCTGCATATTAAAAAGGATGCTGCAATTATGGCCCTGAAAATGCAGGCGGAAGGAAATATAAAACCAGGCAATATGGTGGGTCATCTGGAAATCCTTAAGGAATTTCAGACAGACCCTACCAAAGGAATGCCTTCCGACTGTATGCCAGCTAAACTGGACTTCCACAAACCATTCTGTGTTATGTTACCTGACCGGGATGTGTGGAGGGCAGGTGGACTATCCTTTGAGCGAGGGTCCATGGTATGGTTTACAGATGGATCAAAAACGGAAGATGGGGCGGGGATAGGAATACACGGGAGTGGGACTACCCTTTCGAAGTCCTTGGGTACCAATGCTACCGTTTTTCAAGCAGAAGTACATGCTATAGAACTTTGCGCTAGGATAGGCATAGCAAAAGGCCTAAACGATGCAAAGATTTATATTGTATCAGACAGCCAATCGGCCTTAAAAGCTCTTAGGTCTTGTACCGTTGAGTCAAGGCTGGTATGGGATTGTCTGAAGGTTATTAAACATCTTGCAGGCTCAAATAAGGTAACACTTATGTGGGTGCCAGGTCATACTGGAATCGAAGGAAACGAGGCAGCTGATGGCCTCGCCCGTGAGGGTTCTGCCTCTCCATTTATTGGACCAGAACCCTTTTGCGGCGTCACTAAGGGACACCTTAGAGCAGCGGTAAAACGCTGGTAGGATGTTTAAAAGTCCTCCTACTGGCGCAGAATTCCAGGTTTACGACAGGCGAAGAAATTTATATCAACTTCATCTGTCAGGGTTAAGGAGTGTCTTGAACTTAGGAAACCTGAGTTGAGGCTGCTTACTGGCTTCCTCACAGGTCATGTTCGCTTAAGGTATCACCTTAAGAAGATGGGCCTAAGTACGACAGATGGATGTCGCTTCTGCGATCTGGAAACGGAATCAGCGGAACATGTTCTGTGTCATTGCCCAGCCATTTTTCAGCAAAGACTGCAACATCTAGGAGGGAGAACAATGAGCCCGGATAGTATGTATCTTGTACCGGCCAGTAGTATTATCAGATTCATTAAGAGCCTGAATATTGACTGGACGGATAATTAAGTAGGGTCCAGCACAATAGATCTTTTAGGTCGCGGTGGGAGGTGGCTTATCGCCCACATGGCCCTTCAATCAATAATAATAATAAGCGTTCATCAACATGGGTTCCGTCAAGGTATGAATAATGAATCGGCTATGTTGGATTTTTTACATGATATTCATAACGGATTAAACAGTGGTAAGATTTGTGATGGTTAGTTTATTGATGCTTGTAAGGCCATTGATATGGTGCACTGCAAATTTGTATACTCTATTATGTTCGAAATAGGGTGCAGAGGTGTGTGTAATAAGTGATTAGCTTCGTGCCTAGATAATAAATCTATTTGTCTGTCTGTAATTTTATTACAGACAGACAAATTAAATTCTTAACAAATATACGTGTGGGCATAATACACACACAAATGAGGTTTCTCCATGGGTTTTTATATTTGATGTAGTTGAATAATAATTCGCTATGTCAGTACGTTCTGGCCAGATACTTAATGTATGTGGTTAGAGTGGAAATTTTTGTAGTTTGGTCGTAGCTGCCTGATGAGTATACTTTTCAGTACGAAACCAAACTACCAACAGAACTCATGGAGGGTTCTCATTTTTGCAGAGTTGTACATTGGTAGAACTCTGGGCCTTCAGCCAAAATTACGGGGAGGGGGGAAGATATTTCTACTTTTTTTCAGTAGATATATTATGAGCGATTGGCCTCTATATTTTTCTGATTTACCAAATCGAAAATATTGGGATTGCCATGAACAATTAATATATTTGTCTATAAAAAATGCCGAAAAATCAACTTGTTATTACTAGATAATAAAGCAGTTAGTGTTGGAATTAATGACACCATAAGTGATCTTAACACTACGGATATTGGGGTGCCTCAAGGACCAGTGCTAGGTCCATTGGTATTCCTTATATATACTAACTCTATTTTTAAACTTAACTCTTCAAAAAATTACGAAAGATACACACATGGGTGATTTATAACTGCCGATACTTTGAAAGCTTATATCTGTCATAAAATTGAATTAATTTTTTTTACAATCGAACATAAAAAACATAATTTGGCTACGATAAACTGTTCGTTTTTTTCCAACAAATCGTTTTTTTTATGCTTACATTTTACTAGTAGGTAGGGAGTCTGCTGACAATCCAACTGGCTCCCCCAATCAATATTATAAGTAAGTAGGGAGACGATTGAGCCAGACAGTCTGCTGACAATACAACTGGCTCCCCCAATCAATATTATCGAAAAAACTTGGAACTAAAATGGTGTCTGTGATAATGCTGCGGAATTAGTAGGTAGGGAGACGATTGAGCCAGACAGTCTGCTGACAATACAAGTGGCTCCCCCAATCAATATTATCGAAAAAATTTGGAACTAAAATGGTGTCTGTGATAATCATCATTTCGGTAAAGAGAAATACAATATAACATACATTTAGGCTAAATATTTTTTTCGAAAATTAATATTTTGACACTCCGTAGGTGACCGATCAAAAGCTAGAATTAAACCTTAAGATGGTAAGATGGTACTACAGGTTTTTCCATCCATTACAAAAAGTATATTTTTTTTTGCAACTTGAAAATAGCAATTTTTTGAAAACACCAAAATTGAAGTAAAATTTAAAATTGGCTATTTTGCGTAAAAAAAAAATTTTGATATTAATAAAGGACTTTTTTTATGTTATATTAATTATGAATATATTAATAAATTGTTAAATATTGAGTAAATTAAGTAATTAAATTTCAAACTTACATGAAATTTTAGGAAAAAATTATATTTTGACTAAGTACTATAAACATTTTTTTGTACTATGAAAAATATTACAAAAGTTATTGTGAGCATCCAGTACTTAAATTATTCTTAGAAAAAAAAACTAAATTTACAATACTAATTGGTCAACTCTACACAACACAATTCTTAGCAACGGGGTCTCTGCCCGTGGCAGATCACACTTCAAACATTTAAATTAGGAGAATATTTAAGACTGTTGACAAAGCGCTTGGTTGCCCGAAACTAGTCCGTGTATATGTAAAAATATAATAATTTTAAATTATCACTATAAGATAAAAATTTTCAGTGTTTTATTTCATTTTATTTTTTAAAAAATAAAAAATTCATTAATAAATAAGTGATAAAAGTGCACAAATAAATGGATCTCCTCCAAAATAGCAACTTAAATTGAGTTTTTCTATCTAAAGCAGTTGGGCAAAGACCACACTGCTTTTTTTAGCTAGTCTATTTTCTCCAATATAGTGGCGAATGTCTTGGTCTTCTATGATCTCCTCATGATCTAAAAATTCTTCAATAATATGTCTAAAGTTAGATCGAAGTGTCGGTTTGGCAAGCCGCCGAATTAAATAAGGTTTAATCAATTGCATACTTAATTCTATCAGAAAATCATGTCCCTTCAAAGCCTGAAAACTGTCGGTACCACCTTTAGTTTTGTCATAAAACATAACCATTTCAGGCTTTCCTATTTAACTATCGATTACGTTGATGTGAAGTGAAGATACTTCTATTATTTTATTTTTTATTAATTTTGTACAATTTTTTTCTTTTTCGGATTGAAATAAACTAAAACTTTTCCATCAGCGTAAGCAAACTGTGCATTACTTCCATCTATAGGCACTTGCTTAAATTGTGCTGGGATTTTACGCTTATTTTTTCAAATGGTTCCTACTAGGTTAAATGATGATTTTTCTTTAATTTAGCACATATCGGAACGCCCGTAAAACAATATCGCACTTGATAACGTGTAATTTTCTAACATAAAAATAAGGTACAGTTTCGGTCGGTTCGTTTACAACAGCGCCTATATAAGGTATCGCACTAATTGTGTAATGAGTTGCAGCATAATTTAAAGAAACAATTTTCAAATCATATTTATCAGGTTAAGCTGGAAGATAAGTTTTAAAAATACACCGTCCACAAAAAAGATAAAGTTACTCATCAATAGGACAATTTTAACCTGGTTCATAATTTTCTTTACAATTTCCTATAAAAATATCCAAAATTTCACGAATGTGAGGAAAACGGTCATCATTTTTTCTTTCAGAACGTGTCTCTTTATCGTCAAATCTTAAAGAACATTGTAAAAATAAAACTCTATTACGACTCATCGTTGCTTTGATTAGAGGGAAACTATGTGGGCCTCATTTACTCTCAGAGCGTAATTTAGTGATTTTTGAGCATCTGCATAATATAGTAACCCTATAAAACCCTTTAATTCTACGAGAATAGTTTTGCAATAATACAATTCTAATTTAATATTAGCCTCTTGCAATTGTTAAGGCAAGCTCAACAGGACAACAAGCTGTGTTGTCAACGACCGTATCTAATATCCAACTTCCTACAACAGCTATGTACAACAATATAACCATACATAATATCCAACTTCCTACAATAACTAAGTACAACAATATTGCTGCCTCAGCGTAAACCAATGTAATTACTAAAATGCTAGTCAGTAGCTTTTATTATTTTACATACGAAGAAAAAATTTATTAATGAATATAATTGTTGTTAGCGGAAGAAATTTATATACATATATAAAGCGTGTTCATTAATAATAAAATCAGAACTAATTAAATATTCAACAATATTGTCTCTCATTATAATTAGCTTGGCCTCACCCGTGGTAACCTAGCTAATTATCAAAAATAAGCAATTCCAATCTGTGGTTGAAATTACACATGGTCATTCGAGCTAGCAACAACTAAACTAGCAAATAAAACGCAATATTACCATAATATATTGTGTCGAAATACAAAACTAAAAGGAAACAATTACGAGACCCAAATAACTCATCAAAATGGAAAAGTTGCTGCAAGAACAAGAGGAGATAGGCGAGAAGATACAAGCGAGAAATTACAACAAGACGGAGAAAGTCGAAAGACAAAACCCTATCTGGAAAGACGAATAGAAGAGCTTAAAAAGCTATACCCCGACTATCTTGCCAGGGATGACAAACTAATAGCGATGGTTCCTCCAATAAAAGAGGATCATCTATATAGAGCAACAAGAAAAACGGTTGCCGAAACAAACAGCAAACTACTTGCCGAGATGCGTCGTCGTTTAAACAATACGCCAACAACAACACCACCACCCAGTATGGACAACCTAGAGCACGTCGACTCGCCCATTAATAAGACGTCAAACAATGGGTTAATAGCAACACCATTGTCCAGTTTGGACAAGCAGGAGCACGTCGACGATCCCAATAATGAGATGTCAAACAATATGCCACCAACAACACCGACACAATCATCAAGTAGGGACAACCGGCAGCAGCTAGACAATCTCAGTAAAGGGCTGTCACATACCAACTAGAAGCTGCTCAAGAAGCAAAATGTCCTGATGAGGAGTTTGTACAGAAAAATAAACTCCATTGAAGAAGCATTGGGCAACAACAACAGTCCAATGAAATATATCAAACTAAAAATGGAGCAATTATCACAAGAAATAAGGGTAATTGATACATTTCACAAATAGATCCTAGTATAAATAGAAGAAGAGCAAACAGGTCCCTACTTCCAAAATAACTGCTATGCGACTCTCAAGGATAGAGTGGACTCAGTAATATTTCGATTGCAGCGCAGCCAGAAGGAAGAGACAACGATATCTTCTGGAGAAGCCAGAGTAAACCTATCCAAAACACGAATACCAACGTTTAATGGCGATTATGAGCAGTGGAGTTCATTTAACGACATATTCACAGAATTCGTCCACAGCAACAACCAGCCATCCAACACAATAAAAATAACATACTTGTTATTTTTACTTGAAGTCAAATGTACAAAAAGGAGCAGCCCAATTAATTAGTCATCTCTCAACAACTGGTGACAATTATACGAAGACCTGGGAAATACTGTAAGCAAGGTACAACTACGCCAGGTTACTGGCAAATAAGTACTTCAGCTCATTGTTGTCTCTACCAGCAACACGATGGCAGGCGAGCCGTACGACAAGTGATACAAAGATGCATAACATGCTTTCCTGATAAACAGAAGAACATGGAACAACTAATGGGCAGTTTACCATCATCAAGAGTGAGGCCGAGAAGAACGTTCGCAAAAACGGGAATCGACTATGCAGGGCCCATCCAACTAAGAACTACCAAGGGTCGAGGTAACAAATCCTCCATGGCTACAAGCGCCATACGTATCGAGATAGTAAGCAGCCTAACAACAGAAGCATTCATAGCGACCTACAAAAGATTCATCTTCAGGCGAGAACCGTGCACGGATGTGTGCTCCGACAATGGAACCTATTTTGTTGGAGATGAAAAAGACGTACCGTGCAGCATTGACAACATTACCCGACGACATAGCAGCCATGCTGGGCCCCTATTTGTGAATACGAATTCGAATAAACGAACGACGTTTTCGAGCCATCGGTATTTTTGAATTCGAACACGAATAATTTTGAAAGAAATACGAATTGCTACGAAACGAATATAAATTTCCCTTATCTACCAATCCGTTTTCGACCATTATTTGTACGTTCATGGACGGATTTATGTACGTTGAATAAATTGTTGACGAATCCATATAAAAAGGAAGAATGTAGTTTAATAAGTAAGATGCTATTTGAGGAGGGGATAATTTTTACTTATATATGTAACCATTAAATAAATAATTTTACAAGAAAAGCAATAAATTGAAAATTGGTTAATGGACCAAGCCGGTTAGACAATGTAAACACAGGCGAAACATGAAAATTTCAGCAAATAGTAAATAGAGATACATATTTACACGTACAAAAATATTATGTATTTTGAAATATTATGCACCAATGAAATATAATATACATAATTGAAATAAAACTATTGTGTCTGTTTAATAAAATAAAAAATTTATTTTCCCAAATACAATATTTATGATTTAGCTCAATAACACATTTTGAACACATCCATTTTTACGATGTACACCTAAAAGCACGACTGTATGAAGCAATTTATCATCAGCAACTTTAATTCCGTACAGAAGACACAAATAATAATATTCTTTCTAATAATTATTTAGTAGAAGACATATCCACAACACAAATCAAAAATCTTCAAACTGCGAGACAATCGGCAAAACAATATGCATATGTCAAAAATTCATCAAGGTTTATATTTTTCGTATAGGTTTACCCAAAAAGAAGAATTTACCTTTTGATTATTTAACAGTCTATATTTTTATTTTCGATCGAATTCCAAAATACCAATTCTTACTCGAAACGAATACACCATTCGTTTCGAATGACGAAACGAAACGGATTCCCAAATAGGGCCCCTGGCCACTGATGGAACAAACTGACACTTTATACCTCCTCACACTCCACACTTTGGTGGAATATGGGAAGCAGGAATAAAGTTAGTAAAATTCCACCTCAAGAGAGTGATAGGAGAATCAACTCTTACATTCGAAGAGTTATATACTCTCACGACTCAAATCGAAGCAGTTCTCAATTCTCGGCCACTAATTACACTGACCAACGACGCCTCGGATTCAACTGCGTTAACACCAGGACAGCGATTTTGGTCGCAATTTGAGGATTGAGTTGAGTATTACCGGAAGGCAAAAGTATTGGTAAATTGTATTGGTGTCCAAAGAATAGAGAAAAACAGAGAATAAACATTTGAAATATAAAAAAAAACTCAGTGTCATCTCATGCGTACGAAAGGTTGTACGTATTTTTATTTCCAGTAATTTTTTGCAAAATTTAAAACTAATAAAATTGTTACTTGAATAATGATTTAAAGATAAATAAATATTAATTAAAAAAGGCAAATAAATCAGAAAAATATTTATAAACTATAATTTTATTAATAATTTAAAGTTAGAAAAATTACACGACGTACATACTCCCTTTCCTGCGCTTGGATATCAACACTAAAAGTTAAAATCACTAATTTACTTCTTATATTTTTCACATTATCCCTCTTATCCGATGTTAAACAAAAAAACCTTATGCCATGTTATATTAAACAAAAAATGTTTTTTGTTTAACATGATGCAAATAAGAGAGATAAAATGACACGAAAAAGAGGGATATAAAATATAATGTGGAAAAAATAAGAAGTAAATTAGTTATTTTGGCTTAGTGTTAATTCAAGCACAGGAAAGGGTGTATGTACGTCGTGTGATTTTTCATCATTTTAAATTATTAATAAAATTATAGTTTATCAATATTTATCCGACTTATTTTCCATTTTTAGTTAATATTTATTTATCTTTAAATCATTATTTAATTAACAATTTTATTAGTTTTAAATTTTGCAGAAAATTACTGGAAATAAAAATATGTACAACATTCCTTTCGTGCGCATGAGATAACACTGAATTGTTTTTTTTTGATTTTTCAAATGTTTATTCTCACATAACTCAAAAAAAAAAAAAAAAAAGTTAAAAATATTATGAATGTGGTCGACGAAGAATGTAAAAATTAAAAACCATTTATTTATGCTGCTTTTTGTTTTTTATATTGAAGATCACCACGAGCAATTGGTTGCGTATATTGTTTTGGATTTTTGGTAACGAAGTAAAATGAATGTCTCGTTTACAACAACAATAGATAGAAAAACATGAATTCCTCATGTTAAAAGGTAGGGAAAAATAACTCAAGGCGAGCGGAAGCAACAAAAAAGTTGAACCAATTTCACCCGCTTAGCTTATTTTTGATACTTACCATCATGAGAAAACACACTAATACAATAAAAATATTTGACGGCACACAATAGCAAAATGTATATTATACGCCTTATATATAGCTGCTATCGAGAGCCGTCATTTTTATACGCCTAAATTTAAATTTGACGCGCTATTTATTGGTAAACTAAACTTATTTAACATCAAACTATCATTTTTAATTCAATTGTCTAGCGAAAACTTGATACAAAAAATATTTGGCTCTACCTATTTATACGGAGCGCTATCCGGAGCCACTTTTCATATGACGGCTCTCGATAGCAGCTATCCGGAGCGAATAAAAAAACACTACAAATGCCATACAATTTCATTCCGGAATGAACCATTTCATTCCACTGAGAAGTAGGTTTAGAAAGTTCTTTTCTTCACCTAGTTCTAGTGTTTAGCACTAGAGTAAATATATTAATTAAATAAAAATTCTTAATTTTTCGATAAATCAGAATATTAAATTTGGTTAATTATCATTTGGAATTATTATACTTTAATCAATAATTTGTTCCGAATAGGAATAACTTTTACCAAAGTAAGACGGCAAACATTATAAATTAAAAAAAATTTGTAATTATGATAAACACAATAAAATTGAAATTGTTAAAAGTTTTAAAGGGTATTATAAAATTCACTAATACTGTAAGTACATGGTTAATTTCTTTATATAGAAAATAATCAGGGTATTAACTTAGCAATTCTTAGAGATGATTGAAAAATGATTAATTTTTCGTAATCCTCCTCAAATCGAAATTGAATTTGTAGAACTCTTAACAAATTCTCCTATTAGTAAAATATTTATCTAACGAGTGGTCCGTCTAGCGTTTGCAATTTCAACTACCAGTTATTTCGAGTATGGCGACACTTTTCGTAAATATGACACTTACTTCATTCGTGTCATATTTACGAAAAGGGTCGCTTTAAGCTTGAACAAAATTGGGAAATATTGAAAACTTACTTTCAAAGTGGTGAGTCCCAAACTGTAAGAAATTTACATGGAAAGTTCGATGCAAATGAAATGCCTACAAGGGAATTTGTGGATCAATTGGTGAAGCGAATTTTTTGTGGGGAGCCGTTAAGGGTAAGTGTTACGCTAACCATCCAGAGACTATCCAAGACTTGAAAAATCAAATCGAAGTTGCCATTGATGAGATAGGAGCCCATACAATAGGAAGTTTCTGAAAAATTTGGTTTTCGGAATGGGGTACTATAACAGAACCCAAAAATAATTTTTTTTTTTTTTACTTTTATCAGTTAACATTAAAAATTAAATAAAAAAAACAATCTCATTATTCAAATTGCTAGAATAATTCTATAGCAACAAAAATTTGGTTTGAAACTATTCCAAACGGAATAAAAATACAAGGCATTGTTGTGAAATTCCCAAAGATGACAGACCTGACTATGGGAATTGGAAAAATTTTAAAATGAAACGGTGGGTTAAAATAATTGATAAATACTAAAGATACATGTTAAACCCAAAAGTGATTGACTGAGTTTTGACTGAAAGTGATCTGACTGAAACTTTGGGTTGGTGGGACTTTTTTATTTGATTTGAATTGACAGTTAAAGACAGTAATTTAAAAACCACTTGAAAAATGTATAAAAACTTTTTGCCTTTTTAACAGTATGAAAAAATCTGTCAGTTCAACTAAATTAAAGTTTACATGTGTAACCCAATATACAAACTGACTCAACCAACCAAATTTAAGCCGACTCAACTCACGACTACTTTCAGATAACTTTCAAGCAAGTCACCGTTTACATGTTGAATTTATCTCGGACGTTTTCAGTCAGATCACTTTCGGTTTAACATGTATCTTTAGTAAAAGTCACTGATTACGGTGAATTCGAACAAAACCATAGCATCGGTTTTACTTCTGCCTTCTGGCACTTAATGAATAAATAACTTCCTAATTTCTTTCGAACGTTATAACTTGCAAGCGTTTTGAAGCAGACGTAACTAGAGCAATGATAAACAAATAGCTTATTATTGAAGAAAGATAACAAGTAATTTTCTATATTCTCTTGGATAAACACTAAAATGCAATTGCCTTCTATTATCGCATTGCGATGTGTTATCAATGTGCAACATGTAGATATTTGTTGATGATTTTATTTTCGCATTCACTTGGGATTGTTTCTTAACGAACTTTCAAAATATCTGCCGATGAGTTTATATAATGCTAACGCCGCTTTCATGAAACTTCCTTTGAAGCTGAACCGATAAAAAAGTAAAAGTATAAAAATATGAATGACTTACCCTCCATCAGTGGTGCCGAATTCTTCTAATAAATCAGTAAGAGCATCACGAAATTCTATCATACCTTGGGCTGGAATAGCTATCTGCGACCTAGGCCCCCCTCTAGTTATAGTTTGTGAGACCTAAATTGTAGTGTTTTTGTTGTTTTTTTTGTTTTAAATTAAAAAGAAAATGATTGTTTGTAAATATCTCGATACATAATTTAATATGTAATTAATAATTTTATTTAATTTACTCGTAAAAATCGTCCACGAGCATTTTCTTTTAAATCCAAATAATATCGACGATTATCTTTAATCATCATAGCTGATTTCAATTTACCATCTTCCGGTACATTTTCGGGATTTGGCGGCCCTAACGATGAATAAAAATCACTGAATGTTGATAGATGATCTCTAAATTCAGCCGCAGTTGATAATGCTAAAAATATTTGGCTACGACGACCATCAGCCCCGATCTAAAATCGATAGTAAATTATACCAATACTTTGGACATTAATTTAACAAAAGGGTTCAGCATACTTACTTCGGCCACCTTAATAAAACGTCCCCTTCGATTTTGTTTGACATCAAGATAAAATCGCTTCGATTGGACTTGAAGCATTTTAGTCGCTAATTCTTGCTCGGTTTGTTGGCTCTGTTGGCCTATTTATAATGATTTAAAAAAAATTAAAATATGTTACAAATCGTACTCCCCAACCTTACCTTTACCTGCATCAAAATCTCCTCCTCCTCCGTCCATACCATGCACATGATATTCTACATTAAGGAGAACGAAAAATAAAAGGTTCATTGGCTTTTCGAATATTATTGATTTTCACAGTAAAAAAAAAGGAAAACTTAAATTGATTTACTGAAAATTAAATATTTTTGTGACCTTGAATTTGTACCTAGTAAGGTCGGAATTTCCAAATATTTTAGTGTTAACAATTAGTTATTTCTCTAATCAACAACTTAAAGTAAAACGACCATAACATAAATCAAACCGTAAATGTACTGTACAAAATAATGGTTGTTCATGAAAACATGAAACTGATGAAAATGACTAGGACACGCTGAACCCTGTTGACCTATTATATTTTATCCTTTCTATACCTTACTCAGTAGTCAGTATTTTAAATTAATATTTATATACAAACGTGCACCAAAACTGTAATTTAACTGTTTATCCGCGAAATGTTTATATACCCAATAATATTATTGATGTTACTTGCAAAAATGTTTTAAAATACACTTAGAATCCCCGCGAATAAAACGTTACCGCTTTTAAGCCAGTCAAATGAAATTTCACTAAGTATGATTAGTTATTTTCAAAAATTAACACCAAAGAAAGCCTAAAATTTATTTCATGCATTCAAATTTAATTCTAAATTAAAATATATTATATCGCCATCTTAAAAAAAAATTGATCTGACATTTGGAAAATCGAAGAAATTACGCTATATCTGTCACATTCTAGCACATAAAGAACAAATGATGTTGGCCTTCAGAGGAAAATTTTTTTTTGTTCTCGATGATAATCGACACAGATATTTTTTGATAATTTTTACATCATTTCACAGGATTTTTTTTGTTGAAAATCGAGTGAATATCAATAATTAAATTTTTTAATTATTAATTAAAACATACTTTGACCGGAAACTCCTTCGTCGCCGCTACCAATATCGGACATTGCACTGCACCAACCAAACCTAACCACACACAACACTAAATCACTTCGTATAACAAAATTATTATTTTTTTTATTATTTCGTCTTTTTCTTTATTAACAACAGCGAACACACACACGGAACGAATTAAAGGGAATAAGCTCGATGGTCGATAAAACAAGTACTAGAAAGAGTATGACATATATAAGCAAATATATGTATATATATATTTCTTTTTTTATGAATTTATATACGTATATATATATATATATATATATATATATATATACATATATATATATATATATATATATATATATATATATATACATATATATATATATATATATATATATATATATAATATATATATATATATATATATATTTATAAATATATATATATATATATATATATATATATATATATATATATATATATATATATATATATATATATATATATATATAGATATATATATATATATATATATAAATATATATATATATATATATATATATATATATATATATATATATATATATATATATATATATACATAAATACACACATTTATATATATATATATATAATACCTATGGATAGGTAGTAGATAAACTTTAGCTAAACCAATGCCGTCTAGAATATACAAGCCATACTACTGACAGTTCCATTAATCTTATGCAGATGGCATTAATGCTAGAAAAATGAAAGAGAACAAAACTTGAAAACGAAGAGATTAAAACATGTGAAAAATATATAAAAAATAAATTAGTATTAATCCAAGCGCAAGAAAGGGACGTTGTACGTCGTGTGTTTTCTCATAATTTAAAATTATTAATAAAAAATAGTTTATATACATTTTTCCAACTCATATTATATTTTTAGTTAATATTTATTTATATTTAAATCATTATTTTATTAATAATTTTATTAGTTTTAAATTATGCAGAAAATTAACAGAGATAAAAATATGTACAACCTTCCTTTCGTACGCATGAGATAATACTAAATAATTTTTTTATTTTTGAAATGTTTTATTCTCTGTTTCTCTCAACTCTTTCATTTTCGAATGTTAATTTCCAAATTGCCATCTACTTAGGTTATGTCGCTGAATTAACAAAAAAATAATGTTTGCTTTTAGCAGTATGGCTTGTATATTCTAGACGGCATTGGTGAATCGAACAGTTGCTCCGTAATATATATGTGTGTGCGTGTTTTTGACGTTTATATAAACATAACTTATAATTTTTATAAAAGATCGATACTCTATAAAAAACTACTTAACATATTCTAATGTTATATATAATACATAACAACAAGTTAATTCTATAATATAAAATATTTACATAAAAATAAACAGAAACACAAAATATAACACAAAACACAATGACGCTTTCAAAATGACAGTTCTCTTTGTGTTTGTAAATCTGCCAAAAATCGAGATTCGTAAAACAACAACAATTTTGCTCGATTGTTACAAAAATGTACTTATTTATGAGGCTGAGAAAGGTTAAATTATACAAACCGTTGCATAAAGCCGGTATTCCATTGTGAAAAAATGTTTATCAGCAAAAATATATTGAGATAAAAATATAAAATCGGTGGTTGTGTGAATGAGACACCCGACTTCGTCAGTAAACATTTTTATTACAAAAAAGTTGTGGCTGTGTTAGTGTGATGCCATAATTATTGACAAAAAGTATCAAATGGAGTACTTTTTATTGCAACCCTCTAACACATCCACATAAATTTTGTGTACGGATGATAACATATTTCTCGCACACAATATTAATTTTCATAGTACGTCATTTTTATGGTAAAGATATTTTTTATTTTTTATTCTGTGACGGAAAATAAATGAAAAAAAAATAATTCTGATATGTGTGAAAATAATATTTAATTTTTTAGATAATTTTGAGAGGTGAAAATATACGAATTAAGAATAACGCATAATTTTGTTCATATTTGTTGGTTATGTTTTTGTTTGCTGTCAAAATTTATCCATACAACTTTGCTATAAAATAAAAAATAAAAAAATTGTTTTTTCTTTGTCACTCTAATGTAACATTTTTTTTTGTCTTCTTTCATTTTTTCCAGCAGTCAGTAAATTTTTCATAATGGAATACCGGCTTAAAGCCGGTATTCCATTGTGAAAAAATGTTTATCAGCAAAAATATATTGAGATAAAAATATAAAATCGGTGGTTGTGTGAATGAGACACCCGACTTCGTCAGTAAACATTTTTATTACAAAAAAGATGTGGCTGTGTTAGTGTGATGCCATAATTATTGACAAAAAGTATCAAATGGAGTACTTTTTATTGCAACCCTCTAACACATATACATAAATTTTGTGTACGGATGATAACATATTTCCTGCACACAATATTAATTTTCATAGTACGTCATTTTTATGGTAAAGATATTTTTAATTTTTAATTCTTTGACGGAAAATAAAGAAAAAAATAATTCTGATATGGGTGAAAATAATATTTAATTTTTTAGATAATTTTGAGAGGTGAAAATATACGAATTAAGAATAACGCATAATTTTGTTCAAATTTGTTGGTTATGTTTTTGTTTGCTGTCAAAATTTATCCATACAATTTTGCTATAAAATAAAAAATAAAAAAATTGTTTTTTCTTTGTCACTCTAATGTAACATTTTTTTTTGTCTTCTTTCATTTTTTCCAGCAGTCAGTAAATTTTTCGTAATGGAATACCGGCTTAACGTTTTTGTTTTTAAATATTACTACGTTTCCATGATGGAGTTAACCGGGATTAACGTGGATTATCTTATCATGGAGTTAACCGGGATTAACGTGGATTATCTTATCATGGAAACATGTCGAGTATAGGATCTTCGTTAAGTTTCTTAATCCAACTTAACTCAACGAAAGTAGTAGGGTTAGAAGGGATTCTATCTGTCAAAAGCGAAAAAAACAATTTTACCAATTCAAAATGGAATTGCGAGTATTCTTTTCTCTCCATAATACTTTATAAATCATAAAAATCACAATAAATGTTAAATTGAAAAATTTCCACCATACAAATAAAATTTCCAAAAGTGACTTTAAATTGTTGTGAAATGTCAAATTACACTAGAATTTATAATTGCATGGAAACAATATGGATTAGCGCGGCCATGTTATTAACTCAACGAAACTCTTAAACCGGGTTAACTCTGTCATGGAAACGTAGTATATGATTATTAAAAAAATAGAGAGGAAACAAACCGATTTTTTTTTCTTTGCAATTACTTTTTGCGAGGATTTGTGCCATCTAAATTAAGTAATATAAAACTGATTATATATATTTTGATCCAGTACACAATATACTAGCGGGGCCTTATTAAATGGACATCAATAATACAGACAAAGTATTATATATATTGGCTATAGGCTGCTAAATTTCACTTCAATCGGTTAAGAAACACGGCAAGTTGTAGAAGAAACGTATATTTTCTTATACCAAGCGCTACGGGAATATATAAACAGCCGTATAATCGGAACGAGATACGTTATAATATTGAAATTCGGTACACGCTATTTTTGGGCCAATATAAACTTGCATACTAAATTTCACTACAATCGGTTAAGAAACACGGGAAGTTGTAGAATAAACGTTTATTTTCTCATACCAAGCACTACGGGAATACATAAACAGCCGTATAATCGGAACGAGATACGTTATAATATTGAAATTCGGTACACGCTATTTTTGGGCCAATATAAAGTTGCATACTAAATTTCACTACAATCGGTTAAGAAACACGGCAAGTTGTAGAAGAAACGTATATTTTCTTATACCAAGCGCTACGGGAATATATAAACAGCCGTATAATCGGAACGAGATACGTTATGATATTGAAATTCGGTACACGCTATTTGTGGGCCAATATAAACTTGCATACTAAATTTCGCTTTAATCGGTTAAGAAACACGGCAAGTTGTAGAAGAAACGTATATTTTCTTATACCAAGCACTACGGGAATACATAAACAGCCGTATAATCGGAACGAGATACGTTATAATATTGAAATTTGGTACACGCTATTTGTGGGCCAATATAAACTTGCATACTAAATTTCACTACAATCGGTTTAAAAACACGGCAAGTTGTAGAAGAAACGTATATTTTCTTATACCAAGCACTACGGGAATACATAAACAGCCGTATAATCGGAACGAGATACGTTATAATATTGAAATTCGGTACACGCTATTTTTGGGCCAATATAAACTTGCATACTAAATTTCACTTCAATCGGTTAAGAAACACGGCAAGTTGTATAAGAAACGTATATTTTCTTATACCAAGTACTACGGGAATATATAAACAGCCGTATAATCGGAACGAGATACGTTATAATATTGAAATTCGGTACACGATATTTTTGGGCCAATATAAACTTGCATACTAAATTTCACTACAATCGGTTAAGAAACACGGCAAGTTGTATAAGAAACGTATATTTTCTTATACCAAGTACTACGGGAATATATAAACAGCCGTATAATCGGAACGAGATACGTTATAATATTGAAATTTGGTACACGCTATTTGTGGGCCAATATAAACTTGCATACTAAATTTCACTTTAATCGGTTAAGAAACACGGCAAGTTGTAGAAGAAACGTATATTTTCTTATACCAAGCGCTACGGGAATATATAAACAGCCGTATAATCGGAACGAGATACGTTATAATATTAAAATTCGGTACACGCTATTTGTGGGCCAATATTAACTTGCATACTAAATTTCACTTTAATCGATTAAAAAACACAGCAAGTTGTAGAAGAAACGTTTATTTTCTCATACCAAGCACTACGGGAATACATAAACAGCCGTATAATCGGAACGAGATACGTTATAATATTGAAATTTGGTACACGCTATTTGTGGGCCAATATAAACTTGCATACTAAATTTCACTACAATCGGTTTAGAAACACGGCAAGTTGTACAATAAACGTTTATTTTCTCATACCAAGCACTACGGGAATACATAAACAGCCGTATAATCGGAACGAGATACGTTATAATATTGAAATTTGGTACACGCTATTTGTGGGCCAATATAAACTTGCATACTAAATTTCACTACAATCGGTTAAGAAACACGGGAAGTTGTAGAATAAACGTTTATTTTCTCATACCAAGCACTACGGGAATACATAAACAGCCGTATAATCGGAACGAGATACGTTATAATATTGAAATTCGGTACACGCTATTTTTGGGCCAATATAAACTTGCATACTAAATTTCACTACAATCGGTTGAGAAACACGGCAAGTTGTATAATAAACGTATATTTTCTTATACCAAGCGCTACGGGAATATATAAACAGCCGTATAATCGGAACGAGATACGTTATAATATTGAAATTCGGTACACGCTATTTGTGGGCCAATATAAACTTGCATACTAAATTTCACTTTAATCGGCTAAGAAACACGGGAAGTTGTAGAAGAAACGTATATTTTCTTATACCAAGCACTACGGGAATATATAAACAGCCGTATAATCGGAACGAGATACGTTATAATATTGAAATTTAGTAGACGCTATTTTTGGGCCAATATAAACTTGCATACTAAATTTCACTACAATCGGTTAAGAAACACGGCAAGTTGTAGAAGAAACGTATATTTTCTTATACCAAGTACTACGGGAATATATAAACAGCCGTATAATCGGAACGAGTTAAATTATAATATTGAAATTTGGTACACGCTATTTGTGGGCCAATATAAACTTGCATACTAAATTTCACTACAATCGGTTAAGAAACACGGCAAGTTGTAGAAAAAAACTTATATTTTCTTATACCAAGCACTACGGGAATATATAAACAGCCGTATAATCGGAACGAGATACGTTATAATATTGAAATTCGGTACACGCTATTTGTGGGCCAATATAAACTTGCATACTAAATTTCACTTTAATCGGTTAAGAAACACGGCAAGTTGTAGAAGAAACGTATATTTTCTTATACCAAGCACTACGGGAATACATAAACAGCCGTATAATCGGAACGAGATACGTTATAATATTGAAATTCGGTACACGCTATTTTTGTGCCAATATAAACTTGCATACTAAATTTCACTACAATCGGTTAAGAAACACGGGAAGTTGTAGAATAAACGTTTATTTTCTCATACCAAGCACTACGGGAATACATAAACGGCCGTATAATCGGAACGAGATACGTTATAATATTGAAATTTGGTACACGCTATTTGTAGGCCAATATAAACTTGCATACTAAATTTCACTACAATCGGTTAAGAAACACGGGAAGTTGTAGAATAAACGTTTATTTTCTTATACCAAGCACTACGGGAATACATAAACAGCCGTATAATCGGAACGAGATACGTTATAATATTGAAATTCGGTACACGCTATTTGTGGGCCAATATAAACTTGCATACTAAATTTCACTACAATCGGTTTAGAAACACGGCAAGTTGTACAATAAACGTTTATTTTCTCATACCAAGCACTACGGGAATACATAAACAGCCTATAATCGGAACGAGATACGTTATAATATTGAAATTCGGTACACGCTATTTTTGGGCCAATATAAACTTGCATACTAAATTTCACTACAATCGGTTAAGAAACACGGCAAGTTGTAGAAGAAACGTATATTTTCTTATACCAAGCACTACGGGAATACATAAACAGCCGTATAATCGGAACGAGATACGTTATAATATTAAAATTCGGTACACGCTATTTTTGTGCCAATATAAACTTGCATACTAAATTTCACTTTAATCGGTTAAGAAACACGGCAAGTTGTAGAAGAAACGTATATTTTCTTATACCAAGCGCTACGGGAAAATATAAACAGCCGTATAATCGGAACGAGATACGTTATAATATTGAAATTCGGTACACGCTGTTTGTGGGCCAATATAAACTTGCATACTAAATTTCACTACAATCGGCTAAGAAACACGGCAAGGTGTAGAAGAAACGTATATTTTCTTATACCAAGCACTACGGGAATATATAAACAGCCGTATAATCGGAACGAGATACGTTATAATATTGAAATTTAGTAGACGCTATTTTTGGGCCAATATAAACTTGCATACTAAATTTCACTACAATCGGTTAAGAAACACGGCAAGTTGTAGAAGAAACGTATATTTTCTTATACCAAGTACTACGGGAATATATAAACAGCCGTATAATCGGAACGAGTTAATTTATAATATTGAAATTTGGTACACGCTATTTGTGGGCCAATATAAACTTGCATACTAAATTTCACTACAATCGGTTAAGAAACACGGGAAGTTGTAGAAGAAACGTATATTTTCTCATACCAAGCACTACGGGAATACATAAACAGCCGTATAATCGGAACGAGTTAAGTTATAATATTGAAATTTGGTACACGCTATTTGTGGGCCAATATAAACTTGCATACAAAATTTCATTTTAATCGGTTAAGAAACACGGCAAGTTGTATAAGAAACGTATATTTTCTTATACCAAGCACTACGGTAATACATAAACAGCCGTATAATCGGAACGAGATACGTTATAATATTGAAATTCGGTACACGCTATTTGTGGGCCAATATAAACTTGCATACTAAATTTCACTTTAATCGGTTAAGAAACACGGCAAGTTGTAGAAGAAACGTATATTTTCTTATACCAAGCACTACGGGAATACATAAACAGCCGTATAATCGGAACGAGATACGTTATAATATTGAAATTCGGTACACGCTATTTGTGGGCCAATATAAACTTGCATACTAAATTTCACTTTAATCGGTTAAGAAACACGGCAAGTTGTAGAAGAAACGTATATTTTCTTATACCAAGCACTACGGGAATACATAAACAGCCGTATAATCGGAACGAGATACGTTATAATATTGAAATTTGGTACACGCTATTTGTGGGCCAATATAAACTTGCATACTAAATTTCACTACAATCGGTTAAGAAACACGGCAAGTTGTAGAAGAAACGTATATTTTCTTATACCAAGCACTACGGGAATACATAAACAGCCGTATAATCGGAACGAGTTAAGTTATAATATTGAAATTTGGAACACGCTATTTGTGGGCCAATATAAACTTGCATACTAAATTTTATTTTAATCGGTTAAGAAACACGGCAAGTTGTAGAAGACACGTATATTTTCTTATACCAAGCACTACGGGAATACATAAACAGCCGTATAATCGGAACGAGATACGTTATAATATTGAAATTCGGTACACGCTATTTGTGGGCCAATATAAACTTGCATACTAAATTTCACTTTAATCGGTTAAGAAACACGGCAAGTTGTAGAAGAAACGTATATTTTCTTATACCAAGCACTACGGGAATACATAAACAGCCGTATAATCGGAACGAGATAAGTTATAATATTGAAATTTGGTACACGCTATTTGTGGGCCAATATAAACTTGCATACTAAATTTCACTACAATCGGTTAAGAAACACGGGAAGTTGTAGAATAAACGTTTATTTTCTTATACCAAGCACTACGGGAATACATAAACAGCCGTATAATCGGAACGAGATACGTTATAATATTGAAATTCGGTACACGCTATTTTTGGGCCAATATAAACTTGCATACTAAATTTCACTACAATCGGTTAAGAAACACGGGAAGTTGTAGAATAAACGTTTATTTTCTCATACCAAGCACTACGGGAATACATAAACAGCCGTATAATCGGAACGAGATACGTTATAATATTGAAATTTGGTACACGCTATTTGTAGGCCAATATAAACTTGCATACTAAATTTCACTACAATCGGTTAAGAAACACGGGAAGTTGTATAATAAACGTTTATTTTCTTATACCAAGCACTACGGGAATACATAAACAGCCGTATAATCGGAACGAGATACGTTATAATATTGAAATTCGGTACACGCTATTTGTGGGCTAATATCAACTTGCATACTAAATTTCACTACAATCGGTTTTGAAAGACGGGAAGTTGTAGAAGAAACGTATATTTTCTCATACCAAGCACTACGGGAATACATAAACAGCCGTATAATCGGAACGAGTTAAGTTTTAATATTGAAATTTGGTACACGCTATTTGTGGGCCAATATAAACTTGCATACTAAATTTCACTTCAATCGGTTAAGAAACACGGCAAGTTGTATAAGAAACGTATATTTTCTTATACCAAGCTCTACGGGAATATATAAACAGCCGTATAATCGGAACGAGATAAGTTATAATATTGAAATTTGGTACACGCTATTTGTGGGCCAATATAAACTTGCATACTAAATTTCACTTTAATCGGTTAAGAAACACGGCAAGTTGTAGAAGAAACGTATATTTTCTTATACCAAGCACTACGGGAATACATAAACAGCCGTATAATCGGAACGAGATACGTTATAATATTGAAATTTGGTACACGCTATTTGTGGGCCAATATAAACTTGCATACTAAATTTCACTACAATCGGTTAAGAAACACGGCAAGTTGTAGAAGAAACGTATATTTTCTTATACCAAGCGCTACGGGAATATATAAACAGCCGTATAATCGGAACGAGATACGTTATAATATTGAAATTCGGTACACGCTATTTTTGGGCCAATATAAACTTGCATACTAAATTTCACTACAATCGGTTTAAAAACACGGCAAGTTGTAGAAGAAACGTATATTTTCTTATACCAAGCACTACGGGAATACATAAACAGCCGTATAATCGGAACGAGATAAGTTATAATATTGAAACTTGGTACACGCTATTTGTGGGTCAATATAAACTTGCATACTAAATTTCACTACAATCGGTTAAGAAACACGGGAAGTTGTAGAATAAACGTTTATTTTATCATACCAAGCACTACGGGAATATATAAACAGCCGTATAATCGGAACGAGTTACGTTATAATATTGAAATTTGGTACACGCTATTTGTGGGCCAATATAAACTTGCATACTAAATTTCACTACAATCGGTTAAGAAACACGGCAAGTTGTATAAGAAACGTATATTTTCTTATACCAAGCGCTACGGGAATATATAAACAGCCGTATAATCGGAACGAGATACGTTATAATATTGAAATTTGGTACACGCTATTTGTGGGCCAATATAAACTTGCATACTAAATTTCACTACAATCGGTTTAAAAACACGGCAAGTTGTAGAAGAAACGTATATTTCCTTATACCAAGCGCTACGGGAAAATATAAACAGCCGTATAATCGGAACGAGATACGTTATAATATTGAAATTCGGTACAAGCTATTTGTGGGCCAATGTTAACTTGCATACTAAATTTCAGTTTAATCGGTTAAGAAACACAGCAAGTTTTAGAAGAAACGTTTATTTTCTCATACCAAGCACTACGGGAATACATAAACAGCCGTATAATCGGAACGAGATACGTTATTATATTGAAATTTGGTACACGCTATTTGTGGGCCAATATAAACTTGCATACTAAATTTCACTTTAATCGGTTAAGAAACACGGGAAGTTGTAGAAGAAACGTATATTTTCTTATACCAAGCGCTACGGGAAAATATAAACAGCCGTATAATCGGAACGAGATACGTTATAATATTGAAATTTGGTACACGCTATTTGTGGGTCAATAAAAACTTGCATACTAAATTTCACTACAATCGGTTAAAAAACACGGCAAGTTGTAGGTGAAACGTATATTTTCTTATACCAAGCACTACGGGAATACATAAACAGCCGTATAATCGGAACGAGATACGTTATAATATTGAAATTTGGTACACGCTATTTTTGTGCCAATATAAACTTGCATACTAAATTTCACTACAATCGGTTAAGAAACACGGGAAGTTGTAGAATAAACGTTTATTTTCTCATACCAAGCACTACGGGAATACATAAACAGCCGTATAATCGGAACGAGATACGTTATAATATTGAAATTTGGTACACGCTATTTGTAGGCCAATATAAACTTGCATACTAAATTTCACTACAATCGGTTAAGAAACACGGGAAGTTGTAGAATAAACGTTTATTTTCTTATACCAAGCACTACGGGAATACATAAACAGCCGTATAATCGGAACGAGATAAGTTATAATATTGAAATTTGGTACACGCTATTTGTGGGCCAATATAAACTTGCATACTAAATTTCACTACAATCGGTTTAGAAACACGGCAAGTTGTACAATAAACGTTTTTTTTCTTATACCAAGCACTACGGGAATACATAAACAGCCGTATAATCGGAAAGAGATACGTTATAATATTGAAATTCGGTACACGCTATTTGTGGGCCAATATAAACTTGCATACTAAATTTCACTACAATCGGTTAAGAAACACGGGAAGTTGTAGAATAAACGTTTATTTTCTCATACCAAGCACTACGGGAATACATAAACAGCCGTATAATCGGAACGAGATACGTTATAATATTGAAATTGGGTACACGCTATTTTTGGGCCAATATAAACTTGCATACTAAATTTCACTACAATCGGTTAAGAAACACGGCAAGTTGTAGAAGAAACGTATATTTTCTTATACCAAGCACTACGGGAATACATAAACAGCCGTATAATCGGAACGAGATACGTTATAATATTGAAATTCGGTACACGCTATTTTTGTGCCAATATAAACTTGCATACTAAATTTCACTTTAATCGGTTAAGAAACACGGCAAGTTGTAGAAGAAACGTATATTTTCTTATACCAAGCGCTACGGGAAAATATAAACAGCCGTATAATCGGAACGAGATACGTTATAATATTGAAATTCGGTACACGCTATTTGTGGGCCAATATAAACTTGCATACTAAATTTCACTACAATCGGCTAAGAAACACGGCAAGGTGTAGAAGAAACGTATATTTTCTTATACCAAGCACTACGGGAATATATAAACAGCCGTATAATCGGAACGAGATACGTTATAATATTGAAATTTAGTAGACGCTATTTTTGGGCCAATATAAACTTGCATACTAAATTTCACTACAATCGGTTAAGAAACACGGGAAGTTGTAGAAGAAACGTATATTTTCTTATACCAAGTACTACGGGAATATATAAACAGCCGTATAATCGAAACGAGTTAAGTTATAATATTGAAATTTGGTACACGCTATTTGTGGGCCAATATAAACTTGCATACTAAATTTCACTACAATCGGTTAAGAAACACGACAAGTTGTAGAAGAAACGTATATTTTCTTATACCAAGCACTACAAGAATACATAAACAGCCGTATAATCGGATCGAGTTAAGTTAAAATATTGAAATTTGGTACACGCTATTTGTGGGCCAATATAAACTTGCATACTAAATTTCATTTTAATCGGTTGAGAAACACGGCAAGTTGTAGAAGAAACGTATATTTTCTTATACCAAGCACTACGGTAATACATAAACAGCCGTATAATCGGAACGAGATACGTTATAATATTGAAATTCGGTACACGCTATTTGTGGGCCAATATAAACTTGCATACTAAATTTCACTTTAATCGGTTAAGAAACACGGCAAGTTGTAGAAGAAACGTTTATTTTCTCATACCAAGCACTACGGGAATACATAAACAGCCGTATAATCGGAACGAGATATGTTATAATATTGAAATTTGGTACACGCTATTTGTAGGCCAATATAAACTTGCATACTAAATTTCATTACAATCGGTTAAGAAACACGGGAAGTTGTAGAATAAACGTTTATTTTCTTATACCAAGCACTACGGGAATACATAAACAGCCGTATAATCGGAACGAGATACGTTATAATATTGAAATTTGGTACACGCTATTTTTGGGCCAATATAAACTTGCATACTAAATTTCACTACAATCGGTTAAGAAACACGGGAAGTTGTAGAAGAAACGTTTATTTTCTGATACCAAGCACTACGGGAATACATAAACAGCCGTATAATCGGAACGAGTTACGTTATAATATTGAAATTTGGTACACGCTATTTGTGGGCCAATATAAATTTGCATACTAAATTTCACTTCAATCGGTTAAGAAACACGGCAAGTTGTAGAAGAAACGTTTATTTTCTTATACCAAGCTCTACGGGAATATATAAACAGCCGTATAATCGGAACGAGATAAGTTATAATATTAAAATTTGGTACACGCTATTTGTGGGCCAATATAAACTTGTATACTAAATTTCACTTTAATCGGTTAAGTAACACGGCAAGTTGTAGAAGAAACGTATATTTTCTTATACCAAGCACTACGGGAATACATAAACAGCCGTATAATCGGAACGAGATACGTTATAATATTGAAATTTGGTACACGCTATTTGTGGACCAATATAAACTTGCATACTAAATTTCACTACAATCGGTTAAGAAACACGGCAAGTTGTATAAGAAACGTATATTTTCTTATACCAAGCGCTACGAGAATATATAAACAGCCGTATAATCGGAACGAGATACGTTATAATATTGAAATTTGGTACACGCTATTTGTGGGCCAATATAAACTTTCATACTAAATTTCACTACAATCGGTTTAAAAACACGGCAAGTTGTAGAAGAAACGTATATTTTCTTATACCAAGCACTACGGGAATACATAAACAGCCGTATAATCGGAACGAGATAAGTTATAATATTGAAACTTGGTACACGCTATTTGTGGGTCAATATAAACTTGCATACTAAATTTCACTACAATCGGTTAAGAAACACGGGAAGTTGTAGAATAAACGTTTATTTTATCATACCAAGCACTACGGGAATATATAAACAGCCGTATAATCGGAACGAGTTACGTTATAATATTGAAATTTGGTACACGCTATTTGTGGGCCAATATAAACTTGCATACTAAATTTCACTACAATCGGTTAAGAAACACGGCAAGTTGTAGAAGAAACGTATATTTTCTTATACCAAGCACTACGGGAATACATAAACAGCCGTATAATCGGAACGAGATAAGTTATAATATTGAAACTTGGTACACGCTATTTGTGGGTCAATATAAACTTGCATACTAAATTTCACTACAATCGGTTTAAAAACACGGCAAGTTGTAGAAGAAACGTATATTTTCTTATACCAAGCACTACGGGAATACATAAACAGCCGTATAATCGGAACGAGATACGTTATAATATTGAAATTTGGTACACGCTTTTTGTAGGCCAATATAAACTTGCATACTAAATTTCACTACAATCGGTTAAGAAACACGGGAAGTTGTAGAATAAACGTTTATTTTCTTATACCAAGCACTACGGGAATACATAAACAGCCGTATAATCGGAACCAGATAAGTTATAATATTGAAATTTGGTACACGCTATTTGTGGGCCAATATAAACTTGCATACTAAATTTCACTACAATCGGTTTAGAAACACGGCAAGTTGTACAATAAACGTTTTTTTTCTTATACCAAGCACTACGGGAATACATAAACAGCCGTATAATCGGAAAGAGATACGTTATAATATTGAAATTCGGTACACGCTATTTGTGGGCCAATATAAACTTGCATACTAAATTTCACTACAATCGGTTAAGAAACACGGGAAGTTGTAGAATAAACGTTTATTTTCTCATACCAAGCACTACGGGAATACATAAACAGCCGTATAATCGGAACGAGATACGTTATAATATTGAAATTGGGTACACGCTATTTTTGGGCCAATATAAACTTGCATACTAAATTTCACTACAATCGGTTAAGAAACACGGCAAGTTGTAGAAGAAACGTATATTTTCTTATACCAAGCACTACGGGAATACATAAACAGCCGTATAATCGGAACGAGATACGTTATAATATTGAAATTCGGTACACGCTATTTTTGTGCCAATATAAACTTGCATACTAAATTTCACTTTAATCGGTTAAGAAACACGGCAAGTTGTAGAAGAAACGTATATTTTCTTATACCAAGCGCTACGGGAAAATATAAACAGCCGTATAATCGGAACGAGATACGTTATAATATTGAAATTCGGTACACGCTATTTGTGGGCCAATATAAACTTGCATACTAAATTTCACTACAATCGGCTAAGAAACACGGCAAGGTGTAGAAGAAACGTATATTTTCTTATACCAAGCACTACGGGAATATATAAACAGCCGTATAATCGGAACGAGATACGTTATAATATTGAAATTTAGTAGACGCTATTTTTGGGCCAATATAAACTTGCATACTAAATTTCACTACAATCGGTTAAGAAACACGGCAAGTTGTAGAAGAAACGTATATTTTCTTATACCAAGTACTACGGGAATATATAAACAGCCGTATAATCGAAACGAGTTAAGTTATAATATTGAAATTTGGTACACGCTATTTGTGGGCCAATATAAACTTGCATACTAAATTTCACTACAATCGGTTAAGAAACACGGCAAGTTGTAGAAGAAACGTATATTTTCTTATACCAAGCACTACAAGAATACATAAACAGCCGTATAATCGGATCGAGTTAAGTTAAAATATTGAAATTTGGTACACGCTATTTGTGGGCCAATATAAACTTGCATACTAAATTTCATTTTAATCGGTTGAGAAACACGGCAAGTTGTAGAAGAAACGTATATTTTCTTATACCAAGCACTACGGTAATACATAAACAGCCGTATAATCGGAACGAGATACGTTATAATATTGAAATTCGGAACACGCTATTTGTGGGCCAATATAAACTTGCATACTAAATTTCACTTTAATCGGTTAAGAAACACGGCAAGTTGTAGAAGAAACGTTTATTTTCTCATACCAAGCACTACGGGAATACATAAACAGCCGTATAATCGGAACGAGATATGTTATAATATTGAAATTTGGTACACGCTATTTGTAGGCCAATATAAACTTGCTTACTAAATTTCATTACAATCGGTTAAGAAACACGGGAAGTTGTAGAATAAACGTTTATTTTCTTATACCAAGCACTACGGGAATACATAAACAGCCGTATAATCGGAACGAGATACGTTATAATATTGAAATTTGGTACACGCTATTTTTAGGCCAATATAAACTTGCATACTAAATTTCACTACAATCGGTTAAGAAACACGGGAAGTTGTAGAAGAAACGTTTATTTTCTGATACCAAGCACTACGGGAATACATAAACAGCCGTATAATCGGAACGAGTTACGTTATAATATTGAAATTTGGTACACGCTATTTGTGGGCCAATATAAATTTGCATACTAAATTTCACTTCAATCGGTTAAGAAACACGGCAAGTTGTAGAAGAAACGTTTATTTTCTTATACCAAGCTCTACGGGAATATATAAACAGCCGTATAATCGGAACGAGATAAGTTATAATATTAAAATTTGGTACACGCTATTTGTGGGCCAATATAAACTTGTATACTAAATTTCACTTTAATCGTTTAAGTAACACGGCAAGTTGTAGAAGAAACGTATATTTTCTTATACCAAGCACTACGGGAATACATAAACAGCCGTATAATCGGAACGAGATACGTTATAATATTGAAATTTGGTACACGCTATTTGTGGACCAATATAAACTTGCATACTAAATTTCACTACAATCGGTTAAGAAACACGGCAAGTTGTATAAGAAACGTATATTTTCTTATACCAAGCGCTACGGGAATATATAAACAGCCGTATAATCGGAACGAGATACGTTATAATATTGAAATTTGGTACACGCTATTTGTGGGCCAATATAAACTTTCATACTAAATTTCACTACAATCGGTTAAGAAACTCGGCAAGTTGTAGAAGAAACGTATATTTTCTTATACCAAGCACTACGGGAATACATAAACAGCCGTATAATCGGAACGAGATAAGTTATAATATTGAAACTTGGTACACGCTATTTGTGGGTCAATATAAACTTGCATACTAAATTTCACTACAATCGGTTAAGAAACACGGGAAGTTGTAGAATAAACGTTTATTTTATCATACCAAGCACTACGGGAATATATAAACAGCCGTATAATCGGAACGAGTTACGTTATAATATTGAAATTTGGTACACGCTATTTGTGGGCCAATATAAACTTGCATACTAAATTTCACTACAATCGGTTAAGAAACACGGCAAGTTGTAGAAGAAACGTATATTTTCTTATACCAAGCACTACGGGAATACATAAACAGCCGTATAATCGGAACGAGATAAGTTATAATATTGAAACTTGGTACACGCTATTTGTGGGTCAATATAAACTTGCATACTAAATTTCACTACAATCGGTTTAAAAACACGGCAAGTTGTAGAAGAAACGTATATTTTCTTATACCAAGCACTACGGGAATACATAAACAGCCGTATAATCGGAACGAGATACGTTATAATATTGAAATTTGGTACACGCTATTTGAGGGCCAATATAAACTTGCATACTAAATTTCACTACAATCGGTTAAGAAACACGGCAAGTTGTAGAAGAAACGTATATTTTCTTATACCAAGCACTACGGGAATACATAAACAGCTGTATAATCGGAACGAGATACGTTATAATATTGAAATTTGGTACACGCTATTTGTGGGCCAATATAAACTTGCATACTAAATTTCACTACAATCGGTTAAGAAACACGGCAAGTTGTATGAGAAACGTATATTTTCTTATACCAAGCGCTACGGGAATATATAAACAGCCGTATAATCGGAACGAGATACGTTATAATATTGAAATTCGGTACACGCTATTTGTGGGCCAATATAAACTTGCATACTAAATTTCACTTTAATCGGTTAAGAAACACGGCAAGTTGTAGAAGGAACGTATATTATCTTATACCAAGCACTACGGGAATACATAAACAGCCGTATAATCGGAACGAGATACGTTATAATATTGAAATTCGGTACACGCTATTTGTGGGCCAATATAAACTTGCATACTAAATTTCACTACAATCGGTTAAGAAACACGGGAAGTTGTAGAAGAAACGTTTATTTTCTTATACCAAGCACTACGGGAATACATAAACAGCCGTATAATCGGAACGAGATAAGTTATAATATTGAAATTTGGTACACGCTATTTTTGGGCCAATATAAACTTGCATACTAAATTTCACTACAATCGGTTAAGAAACACGCAAGTTGTAGAAGAAACGTATATTTTCTCATACCAAGCACTACGGGAATACATAAACAGCCGTATAATCGGAATGAGTTACGTTATAATATTGAAATTCGGTACACGCTATTTTTGGGCCAATATAAACTTGCATACTAAATTTCACTTCAATCGGTTAAGAAACACGGCAAGTTGTATAAGAAACGTATATTTTCTGATACTAAGTACTACGGGAATATATAAACAGCCGTATAATCGGAACGAGATACGTTATAATATTGAAATTCGGTACACGATATTTTTGGGCCAATATAAACTTGCATACTAAATTTCACTTTAATCGGTTAAGAAACACGGCAAGTTGTAGAAGAAACGTATATTTTCTTATACCAAGCACTACGGGAATATATAAACAGCCGTATAATCGGAACGAGATACGTTATAATATTGAAATTTGGTACACGCTATTTGTGGGCCAATATAAACTTTCATACTAAATTTCACTACAATCGGTTTAAAAACACGGGAAGTTGTAGAAGAAACGTATATTTTCTTATACCAAGCACTACGGGAATACATAAACAGCCGTATAATCGGAACGAGATAAGTTATAATATTGAAACTTGGTACACGCTATTTGTGGGTCAATATAAACTTGCATACTAAATTTCACTACAATCGGTTAAGAAACACGGGAAGTTGTAGAATAAACGTTTATTTTATCATACCAAGCACTACGGGAATATATAAACAGCCGTATAATCGGAACGAGTTACGTTATAATATTGAAATTTGGTACACGCTATTTGTGGGCCAATATAAACTTGCATACTAAATTTCACTACAATCGGTTAAGAAACACGGCAAGTTGTAGAAGAAACGTATATTTTCTTATACCAAGCACTACGGGAATACATAAACAGCCGTATAATCGGAACGAGATAAGTTATAATATTGAAACTTGGTACACGCTATTTGTGGGTCAATATAAACTTGCATACTAAATTTCACTACAATCGGTTTAAAAACACGGCAAGTTGTAGAAGAAACGTATATTTTCTTATACCAAGCACTACGGGAATACATAAACAGCCGTATAATCGGAACGAGATACGTTATAATATTGAAATTTGGTACACGCTATTTGTGGGCCAATATAAACTTGCATACTAAATTTCACTACAATCGGTTAAGAAACACGGCAAGTTGTAGAAGAAACGTATATTTTCTTATACCAAGCACTACGGGAATACATAAACAGCTGTATAATCGGAACGAGATACGTTATAATATTGAAATTTGGTACACGCTATTTGTGGGCCAATATAAACTTGCATACTAAATTTCACTACAATCGGTTAAGAAAAACGGCAAGTTGTATGAGAAACGTATATTTTCTTATACCAAGCGCTACGGGAATATATAAACAGCCGTATAATCGGAACGAGATACGTTATAATATTGAAATTCGGTACACGCTATTTGTGGGCCAATATAAACTTGCATACTAAATTTCACTTTAATCGGTTAAGAAACACGGCAAGTTGTAGAAGGAACGTATATTATCTTATACCAAGCACTACGGGAATACATAAACAGCCGTATAATCGGAACGAGATACGTTATAATATTGAAATTCGGTACACGCTATTTGTGGGCCAATATAAACTTGCATACTAAATTTCACTACAATCGGTTAAGAAACACGGGAAGTTGTAGAAGAAACGTTTATTTTCTTATACCAAGCACTACGGGAATACATAAACAGCCGTATAATCGGAACGAGATAAGTTATAATATTGAAATTTGGTACACGCTATTTTTGGGCCAATATAAACTTGCATACTAAATTTCACTACAATCGGTTAAGAAACACGCAAGTTGTAGAAGAAACGTATATTTTCTCATACCAAGCACTACGGGAATACATAAACAGCCGTATAATCGGAATGAGTTACGTTATAATATTGAAATTCGGTACACGCTATTTTTGGGCCAATATAAACTTGCATACTAAATTTCACTTCAATCGGTTAAGAAACACGGCAAGTTGTATAAGAAACGTATATTTTTTGATACTAAGTACTACGGGAATATATAAACAGCCGTATAATCGGAACGAGATACGTTATAATATTGAAATTCGGTACACGCTATTTGTGGGCCAATATAAACTTGCATACTAAATTTCACTTTAATCGGTTAAGAAACACGGCAAGTTGTAGAAGAAACGTATATTTTCTTATACCAAGCACTACGGGAATACATAAACAGCCGTATAATCGGAACGAGATACGTTATAATATTGAAATTTGGTACACGCTATTTGTGGGCCAATATAAACTTGCATACTAAATTTCACTTTAATCGGTTAAGAAACACGGTAAGTTGTAGAAGAATAACGTATATTTTCTTATACCAAGCACTACGGGAATACATAAACAGCCGTATAATCGGAACGAGATACGTTATAATATTGAAATTTGGTACACGCTATTTGTGGGCCAATATAAACTTGCATACTAAATTTCACTTTAATCGGTTAAGAAACACGGCAAGTTGTATAAGAAACGTATATTTTCTTATACCAAGCGCTACGGGAATATATAAACAGCCGTATAATCGGAACGAGATACGTTATAATATTGAAATTTGGTACACGCTATTTGTGGGCCAATATAAACTTGCATACTAAATTTCACTTAAATCGGTTTAAAAACACGGCAAGTTGTACAAGAAACGTATATTTTCTTATACCAAGCACTACGGGAATACATAAACAGCCGTATAATCGGAACGAGATACGTTATAATATTGAAATTTGGTACACGCTATTTGTGGGCCAATATAAACTTGCATACTAAATTTCACTACAATCGGTTAAGAAACACGGCAAGTTGTAGAAGAAACGTATATTTTCTTATACCAAGCGCTACGGGAATATATAAACAGCCGTATAATCGGAACGAGATACGTTATATTATTGAAATTTGGTACACGCTATTTGTGGGCCAATATAAACTTGCATACTAAATTTCACTACAATCGGTTATGAAACACGGCAAGTTGTAGAAGAAACGTATATTTTCTTATACCAAGCACTACGGGAATACATAAACAGCCGTATACTCGGAAAGATTGTCGTTATAATATTGAAATTCGGTACATGCTATTTGTGGGCCAATATAAACTTGCATACTAAATTTCACTACAATCGCTTTAGAAACACGGCAAGTTGTAGAAGAAACGTATATTTTCTTATACCAAGCGCTACGGGAATATATAAACAGCCGTATAATCGGAACGAGATACGTTATTATATTATAATTCGGTACACGCTATTTGTGGGCTTATATTAACTTGCATACTAAATTTCACTTTAATCGGTTTAAAAACACGACAAGTTGTAGAAGAAACGTATATTTTCTTATACCAAGCACTACGGGAATACATAAACAGCCGTATAATCGGAACGAGATACGTTATAATATTGAAATTTGGTACACGCTATTTTTGGGCCAATATAAACTTGCATACTAAATTTCACTACAATCGGTTAAGAAACACGGCAAGTTGTAGAAGAAACGTATATTTTCTTATACCAAGCGCTACGGGAATATATAAACAGCCGTATAATCGGAACGAGATACGTTATAATATTGAAATTCGGTACACGCTATATGTGGGCCAATATAAACTTGCATACTAAATTTCACTACAATCGGTTAAGAAACACGGCAAGTTGTAGAAGAAACGTATATTTTCTTATACCAAGCACTACGGGAATACATAAACAGCCGTATAATCGGAACGAGATACGATATAATATTGAAATTTGGTACACGCTATTTGTGGGCCAATATAAACTTGCATACTAAATTTCACTACAATCGGTTTAAAAACACGGCAAGTTGTAGAAGAAACGTATATTTTCTTATACCAAGCACTACGGGAATACATAAACAGCCGTATAATCGGAACGAGATACGTTATAATATTGAAATTTGGTACACGCTATTTGTGGGCCAATATAAACTTGCATACTAAATTTCACTACAATCGGTTAAGAAACACGGCAAGTTGTAGAAGAAACGTATATTTTCTTATACCAAGCACTACAAGAATACATAAACAGCCGTATAATCGGATCGAGTTAAGTTATAATATTGAAATTCGGTACATGCTATTTGTGGGCCAATATAAACTTGCATACTAAATTTCACTACAATCGGTTAAGAAACACGGGAAGTTGTAGAAGAAACGTTTATTTTCTCATACCTAGCACTACGGGAATATATAAACAGCCGTATAATCGGAACGAGTTACGTTATAATATTGAAATTCGGTACACGATATTTTTGGGCCAATATAAACTTGCATAGTAAATTTCACTTTAATCGGTTAAGAAACACGGCAAGTTGTACAAGAAACGTATATTATCTTATACCTAGCACTACGGGAATACATAAACAGCCGTATAATCGGAACGAGATACGTTATAATATTGAAATTTGGTACACGCTATTTGTGGGCCAATATAAACTTGCATACTAAATTTCACTACAATCGGTTAAGAAACACGGGAAGTTGTAGAATAAACGTTTATTTTCTTATACCAAGCACTACGGGAATACATAAACAGCCGTATAATCGGAACGAGATACGTTATAATATTGAAATTCGGTACACGCTATTTTTGGGCCAATATAAACTTGCATACTAAATTTCACTACAATCGGTTAAGAAACACGGGAAGTTGTAGAATAAACGTTTATTTTCTCATACCAAGCACTACGGGAATACATAAACAGCCGTATAATCGGAACGAGATACGTTATAATATTGAAATTTGGTACACGCTATTTTTGGGCCAATATAAACTTGCATACTAAATTTCACTACAATCGGTTAAGAAACACGCAAGTTGTAGAAGAAACGTATATTTTCTCATACCAAGCACTACGGGAATACATAAACAGCCGTATAATCGGAATGAGTTACGTTATAATATTGAAATTCGGTACACGATATTTTTGGGCCAATATAAACTTGCATACTAAATTTCACTTTAATCGGTTAAGAAACACGGCAAGTTGTAGAAGAAACGTTTATTTTCTTATACCAAGCACTACGGGAATACATAAACAGCCGTATAATCGGAACGAGATACGTTATAATATTGAAATTCGGTACACGCTATTTGTGGGCCAATATAAACTTGCATACTAAATTTCACTTTAATCGGTTAAGAAACACGGTAAGTTGTAGAAGAAACGTATATTTTCTTATACCTAGCACTGGTGGTTTGGCGTCTATTGGAGGGGGGGATCAAAGTTGAATAGATTAATCTACCAGCTCCGTAACCTTCCAGTAGGGTGCGCATCACGTGAGCTGTTCTGGTCTTGTCATTAGGCAGCTGCGTGATGGGTACAATTGTGTGAGGGGTAACCTGTGCACAATTCGCAAGTGTACGTACTGCCTCCTCGTGGCAACCACTGGTAACTAAGGCCACTTGGCACATTTTAGGCCATTTGGCACAGGCCAAAGTACGGCGCTAAAGGAGAAAACCTTGACAAAAAACCCTAATCTAAGGTGGAACAGCATATGCCGAAAGATGAATGGCTGATAGGTTAATCAGCCAAAAATATGCGGACTCTGGATACCAGGCACCCTCCAGTTTTATTTTTAGCCTTCCTGTAGTAAAGCTGGGTGACCTACAGGTGATTTACAATTCCCAGCAACTCGTAAGAGTAAAATCAAACGGAATACGGGGCTGGAGTAGGAATATACGGGAGTGGGACAACCCTCTCGAGGTCCTTGAGCTCCGATGCTACCGTCTTTCTAGCGGAACTACATGCTGTAGTAAACATCTAGGAGGGAGAGCAATATGCCCAGATAGTATGTATCACGTACCGGGAGGCAGTATTGCCAGGTTCATTAAGAACCTGAATATTGACTGGACGGATAATTAAGCAGGGGCCAGCACAATAGATCTTTTAGGTCGCAGTGCGAAGTGGCTGATCGCCCGCATTGCCCCCCCCCCCCCATAATAATAATAATATACCTAGCACTACGGGAATACATAAACAGCCGTATAATCGGAACGAGATACGTTATAATATTGAAATTTGGTACACGCTATTTGTGGGCCAATATAAACTTGCATACTAAATTTCACTTTAATCGGTTAAGAAACACGGGAAGTTGTATAAGAAACGTATATTTTCTTATACCAAGCGCTACGGGAATATATAAACAGCCGTATAATCGGAACGAGATACGTTATAATATTGAAATTTGGTACACGCTATTTGTGGGCCAATATAATTTTGCATACTAAATTTCACTTTAATCGGTTAAGAAACACGGCAAGTTGTACAAGAAACGTATATTTTCTTATACCAAGCACTACGGGAATACATAAACAGCCGTATAATCGGAACGAGATACGTTATAATATTGAAATTTGGTACACGCTATTTGTGGGCCAATATAAACTTGCATACTAAATTTCACTACAATCGGTTAAGAAACACGGCAAGTTGTAGAAGAAACGTATATTTTCTTATACCAAGCGCTACGGGAATATATAAACAGCCGTATAATCGGAACGAGATAAGTTATAATATTGAAATTCGGTACACGCTATTTGTGGGCCAATATAAACTTGCATTCTAAATTTCACTACAATCGGTTATGAAACACGGCAAGTTGTATAAGAAACGTATATTTTCTTATACCAAGCACTACGGGAATACATAAACAGCCGTATACTCGGAAAGAGGTTCGTTATAATATTGAAATTCGGTACATGCTATTTGTGGGCCAATATAAACTTGCCTACTAAATTTCACTACAATCGGTTAAGAAACACGGCAAGTTGTATAAGAAACGTATATTTTCTTAAACCAAGCGCTACGGAAATATATAAACAGCCGTATAATCGGAACGAGATACGTTATTATATTGAAATTCGGTACACGATATTTGTGGGCTAATGTTAACTTGCATACTAAATTTCACTTTAATCGGTTTAAAAACACGACAAGTTGTAGAAGAAACGTATATTTTCTTATACCAAGCACTACGGGAATACATAAACAGCCGTATAATCGGAACGAGATACGTTATAATATTGAAATTCGGTACACGCTATTTGTGGGCCAATATAACTTGCATACTAAATTTCACTTTAATCGGTTAAGAAACACGGTAAGTTGTAGAAGAAACGTATATTTTCTTATACCTAGCACTACGGGAATACATAAACAGCCGTATAATCGGAACGAGATACGTTATAATATTGAAATTTGGTACACGCTATTTGTGGGCCAATATAAACTTGCATACTAAATTTCACTACAATCGGTTAAGAAACACGGGAAGTTGTAGAATAAACGTTTATTTTCTTATACCTAGCACTACGGGAATACATAAACAGCCGTATAATCGGAACGAGATACGTTATAATATTGAAATTCGGTACACGATATTTTTGGGCCAATATAAACTTGCATACTAAATTTCACTACAATCGGTTAAGAAACACGGCAAGTTGTATAAGAAACGTATATTTTCTTATACCAAGTACTACGGGAATATATAAACAGCCGTATAATCGGAACGGGATACGTTATAATATTGAAATTTGGTACACTCTATTTGTGGGCCAATATAAACTAGCATACTAAATTTCACTTCAATCGGTTAAGAAACACGGCAAGTTGTAGAAGAAACGTATATTTTCTTATACCAAGCGCTACGGGAATATATAAACAGCCGTATAATCGGAACGAGATACGTTATAATATTGAAATTCGGTACACTCTATTTGTGGGACAATATAAACTTGCATACTAAATTTCACTACAATCGGTTAAGAAACACGGCAAGTTGTAGAAGAAACGTTTATTTTCTCATACCTAGCACTACGGGAATACATAAACAGCCGTATAATCGGAACGAGTTACGTTATAATATTGAAATTCGGTACACGCTATTTTTGGGCCAATATAAACATGCATACTAAATTTCACTACAATCGGTTAAGAAACACGGCAAGTTGTTTAAGAAACGTATATTTTCTTATACCAAGTACTACGGGAATATATAAACAGCCGTATAATCGGAACGAGATACGTTATAATATTGAAATTCGGTACACGATATTTTTGGGCCAATATAAACTTGCATACTAAATTTCACTTTAATCGGTTAAGAAACATGGCAAGTTGTAGAAGAAACGTATATTTTCTTATACCAAGCACTACGGGAATACATAAACAGCCGTATAATCGGAACGAGATACGTTATAATATTGAAATTTGGTACACGCTATTTGTAGGCCAATATAAACTTGCATACTAAATTTCACTTTAATCGGTTAAGAAACACGGTAAGTTGTACAAGAAACGTATATTTTCTTATACCAAGCACTACGGGAATACATAAACAGCCGTATAATCGGAACGAGATACGTTATAATATTGAAATTTGGTACACGCTATTTGTGGGCCAATATAAACTTGCAAACTAAATTTCACTACAATCGGTTAAGAAACACGGCAAGTTGTAGAAGAAACGTATATTTTCTTATACCAAGCGCTACGGGAATATATAAACAGCCGTATAATCGGAACGAGATACGTTATAATATTGAAATTCGGTACACGCTATTTGTGGGCCAATATAAACTTGCATACTAAATTTCACTACAATCGGTTATGAAACACGGCAAGTTGTATAAGAAACGTATATTTTCTTATACCAAGCACTACGGGAATACATAAACAGCCGTATACTCGGAACGAGATACGTTATAATATTGAAATTCGGTACACGCTATTTGTGGGCCAATATAAACTTGCCTACTAAATTTCACTACAATCGGTTAAGAAACACGGCAAGTTGTATAAGAAACGTATATTTTCTTATACCAAGCGCTACGGAAATATATAAACAGCCGTATAATCGGAACGAGATACGTTATTATATTGAAATTTGGTACACGATATTTGTGGGCTAATGTTAACTTGCATACTAAATTTCACTTTAATCGGTTTAAAAACACGACAAGTTGTAGAAGAAACGTATATTTTCTTATACCAAGCACTACGGGAATACATAAACAGCCGTATAATCGGAACGAGATACGTTATAATATTGAAATTTGGTACACGCTATTTGTGGGCCAATATAAACTTGCATAGTAAATTTCACTTTAATCGGTTAAGAAACACGGCAAGTTGTACAAGAAACGTATATTATCTTATACCTAGCACTACGGGAATACATAAACAGCCGTATAATCGGAACGAGATACGTTATAATATTGAAATTTGGTACACGCTATTTGTGGGCCAATATAAACTTGCATACTAAATTTCACTACAATCGGTTAAGAAACACGGGAAGTTGTAGAATAAACGTTTATTTTCTTATACCAAGCACTACGGGAATACATAAACAGCCGTATAATCGGAACGAGATACGTTATAATATTGAAATTCGGTACACGCTATTTTTGGGCCAATATAAACTTGCATACTAAATTTCACTACAATCGGTTAAGAAACACGGGAAGTTGTAGAATAAACGTTTATTTTCTCATACCAAGCACTACGGGAATACATAAACAGCCGTATAATCGGAACGAGATACGTTATAATATTGAAATTTGGTACACGCTATTTTTGGGCCAATATAAACTTGCATACTAAATTTCACTACAATCGGTTAAGAAACACGCAAGTTGTAGAAGAAACGTATATTTTCTCATACCAAGCACTACGGGAATACATAAACAGCCGTATAATCGGAATGAGTTACGTTATAATATTGAAATTCGGTACACGATATTTTTGGGCCAATATAAACTTGCATACTAAATTTCACTTTAATCGGTTAAGAAACACGGCAAGTTGTAGAAGAAACGTTTATTTTCTTATACCAAGCACTACGGGAATACATAAACAGCCGTATAATCGGAACGAGATACGTTATAATATTGAAATTCGGTACACGCTATTTGTGGGCCAATATAAACTTGCATACTAAATTTCACTTTAATCGGTTAAGAAACACGGTAAGTTGTAGAAGAAACGTATATTTTCTTATACCTAGCACTGGTGGTTTGGCGTCTATTGGAGGGGGGGATCAAAGTTGAATAGATTAATCTACCAGCTCCGTAACCTTCCAGTAGGGTGCGCATCACGTGAGCTGTTCTGGTCTTGTCATTAGGCAGCTGCGTGATGGGTACAATTGTGTGAGGGGTAACCTGTGCACAATTCGCAAGTGTACGTACTGCCTCCTCGTGGCAACCACTGGTAACTAAGGCCACTTGGCACATTTTAGGCCATTTGGCACAGGCCAAAGTACGGCGCTAAAGGAGAAAACCTTGACAAAAAACCCTAATCTAAGGTGGAACAGCATATGCCGAAAGATGAATGGCTGATAGGTTAATCAGCCAAAAATATGCGGACTCTGGATACCAGGCACCCTCCAGTTTTATTTTTAGCCTTCCTGTAGTAAAGCTGGGTGACCTACAGGTGATTTACAATTCCCAGCAACTCGTAAGAGTAAAATCAAACGGAATACGGGGCTGGAGTAGGAATATACGGGAGTGGGACAACCCTCTCGAGGTCCTTGAGCTCCGATGCTACCGTCTTTCTAGCGGAACTACATGCTGTAGTAAACATCTAGGAGGGAGAGCAATATGCCCAGATAGTATGTATCACGTACCGGGAGGCAGTATTGCCAGGTTCATTAAGAACCTGAATATTGACTGGACGGATAATTAAGCAGGGGCCAGCACAATAGATCTTTTAGGTCGCAGTGCGAAGTGGCTGATCGCCCGCATTGCCCCCCCCCCCCCCATAATAATAATAATATACCTAGCACTACGGGAATACATAAACAGCCGTATAATCGGAACGAGATACGTTATAATATTGAAATTTGGTACACGCTATTTGTGGGCCAATATAAACTTGCATACTAAATTTCACTTTAATCGGTTAAGAAACACGGGAAGTTGTATAAGAAACGTATATTTTCTTATACCAAGCGCTACGGGAATATATAAACAGCCGTATAATCGGAACGAGATACGTTATAATATTGAAATTTGGTACACGCTATTTGTGGGCCAATATAATTTTGCATACTAAATTTCACTTTAATCGGTTAAGAAACACGGCAAGTTGTACAAGAAACGTATATTTTCTTATACCAAGCACTACGGGAATACATAAACAGCCGTATAATCGGAACGAGATACGTTATAATATTGAAATTTGGTACACGCTATTTGTGGGCCAATATAAACTTGCATACTAAATTTCACTACAATCGGTTAAGAAACACGGCAAGTTGTAGAAGAAACGTATATTTTCTTATACCAAGCGCTACGGGAATATATAAACAGCCGTATAATCGGAACGAGATAAGTTATAATATTGAAATTCGGTACACGCTATTTGTGGGCCAATATAAACTTGCATTCTAAATTTCACTACAATCGGTTATGAAACACGGCAAGTTGTATAAGAAACGTATATTTTCTTATACCAAGCACTACGGGAATACATAAACAGCCGTATACTCGGAAAGAGGTTCGTTATAATATTGAAATTCGGTACATGCTATTTGTGGGCCAATATAAACTTGCCTACTAAATTTCACTACAATCGGTTAAGAAACACGGCAAGTTGTATAAGAAACGTATATTTTCTTATACCAAGCGCTACGGAAATATATAAACAGCCGTATAATCGGAACGAGATACGTTATTATATTGAAATTCGGTACACGATATTTGTGGGCTAATGTTAACTTGCATACTAAATTTCACTTTAATCGGTTTAAAAACACGACAAGTTGTAGAAGAAACGTATATTTTCTTATACCAAGCACTACGGGAATACATAAACAGCCGTATAATCGGAACGAGATACGTTATAATATTGAAATTCGGTACACGCTATTTGTGGGCCAATATAACTTGCATACTAAATTTCACTTTAATCGGTTAAGAAACACGGTAAGTTGTAGAAGAAACGTATATTTTCTTATACCTAGCACTACGGGAATACATAAACAGCCGTATAATCGGAACGAGATACGTTATAATATTGAAATTTGGTACACGCTATTTGTGGGCCAATATAAACTTGCATACTAAATTTCACTACAATCGGTTAAGAAACACGGGAAGTTGTAGAATAAACGTTTATTTTCTTATACCTAGCACTACGGGAATACATAAACAGCCGTATAATCGGAACGAGATACGTTATAATATTGAAATTCGGTACACGATATTTTTGGGCCAATATAAACTTGCATACTAAATTTCACTACAATCGGTTAAGAAACACGGCAAGTTGTATAAGAAACGTATATTTTCTTATACCAAGTACTACGGGAATATATAAACAGCCGTATAATCGGAACGGGATACGTTATAATATTGAAATTTGGTACACTCTATTTGTGGGCCAATATAAACTAGCATACTAAATTTCACTTCAATCGGTTAAGAAACACGGCAAGTTGTAGAAGAAACGTATATTTTCTTATACCAAGCGCTACGGGAATATATAAACAGCCGTATAATCGGAACGAGATACGTTATAATATTGAAATTCGGTACACTCTATTTGTGGGACAATATAAACTTGCATACTAAATTTCACTACAATCGGTTAAGAAACACGGCAAGTTGTAGAAGAAACGTTTATTTTCTCATACCTAGCACTACGGGAATACATAAACAGCCGTATAATCGGAACGAGTTACGTTATAATATTGAAATTCGGTACACGCTATTTTTGGGCCAATATAAACATGCATACTAAATTTCACTACAATCGGTTAAGAAACACGGCAAGTTGTTTAAGAAACGTATATTTTCTTATACCAAGTACTACGGGAATATATAAACAGCCGTATAATCGGAACGAGATACGTTATAATATTGAAATTCGGTACACGATATTTTTGGGCCAATATAAACTTGCATACTAAATTTCACTTTAATCGGTTAAGAAACATGGCAAGTTGTAGAAGAAACGTATATTTTCTTATACCAAGCACTACGGGAATACATAAACAGCCGTATAATCGGAACGAGATACGTTATAATATTGAAATTTGGTACACGCTATTTGTAGGCCAATATAAACTTGCATACTAAATTTCACTTTAATCGGTTAAGAAACACGGTAAGTTGTACAAGAAACGTATATTTTCTTATACCAAGCACTACGGGAATACATAAACAGCCGTATAATCGGAACGAGATACGTTATAATATTGAAATTTGGTACACGCTATTTGTGGGCCAATATAAACTTGCAAACTAAATTTCACTACAATCGGTTAAGAAACACGGCAAGTTGTAGAAGAAACGTATATTTTCTTATACCAAGCGCTACGGGAATATATAAACAGCCGTATAATCGGAACGAGATACGTTATAATATTGAAATTCGGTACACGCTATTTGTGGGCCAATATAAACTTGCATACTAAATTTCACTACAATCGGTTATGAAACACGGCAAGTTGTATAAGAAACGTATATTTTCTTATACCAAGCACTACGGGAATACATAAACAGCCGTATACTCGGAACGAGATACGTTATAATATTGAAATTCGGTACACGCTATTTGTGGGCCAATATAAACTTGCCTACTAAATTTCACTACAATCGGTTAAGAAACACGGCAAGTTGTATAAGAAACGTATATTTTCTTATACCAAGCGCTACGGAAATATATAAACAGCCGTATAATCGGAACGAGATACGTTATTATATTGAAATTTGGTACACGATATTTGTGGGCTAATGTTAACTTGCATACTAAATTTCACTTTAATCGGTTTAAAAACACGACAAGTTGTAGAAGAAACGTATATTTTCTTATACCAAGCACTACGGGAATACATAAACAGCCGTATAATCGGAACGAGATACGTTATAATATTGAAATTTGGTACACGCTATTTGTGGGCCAATATAAACTTGCATACTAAATTTCACTACAATCGGTTAAGAAACACGGGAAGTTGTAGAATAAACGTTTATTTTATCATACCAAGCACTACGGGAATACATAAATAGCCGTATAATCGGAACGAGATACGTTATAATATTGAAATTTGGTACACGCTATTTGTGGGCCAATATAAACTTGCATACTAAATTTCACTACAATCGGTTAAGAAACACGGGAAGTTGTAGAATAAACGTTTATTTTCTTATACCTAGCACTACGGGAATACATAAATAGCCGTATAATCTGAACGAGATACGTTATAATATTGAAATTCGGTACACGATATTTTTGGGCCAATATAAACATGCATACTAAATTTCACTACAATCGGTTAAGAAACACGGCAAGTTGTATAAGAAACGTATATTTTCTTATACCAAGTACTACGGGAATATATAAACAGCCGTATAATCGGAACGGGATACGTTATAATATTGAAATTTGGTACACGCTATTTGTGGGCCAATATAAACTAGCATACTAAATTTCACTTCAATCGGTTAAGAAACACGGCAAGTTGTAGAAGAAACGTATATTTTCTTATACCAAGCGCTACGGGAATATATAAACAGCCGTATAATCGGAACGAGATACGTTATAATATTGAAATTCGGTACACGCTATTTGTGGGACAATATAAACTTGCATACTAAATTTCACTACAATCGGTTAAGAAACACGGCAAGTTGTAGAAGAAACGTATATTTTCTTATACCAAGCACTACGGTAATACATAAACAGCCGTATAATCGGAACGAGATACGTTATAATATTGAAATTTGGTACACGCTATTTGTGGGCCAATATAAACTTGCATACTAAATTTCACTACAATCGGTTAAGAAACACGGCAAGTTGTAGAAGAAACGTATATTTTCTTATACCAAGCACTACGGGAATACATAAACAGCCGTATAATCGGAACGAGATACGTTATAATATTGAAATTTGGTACACGGTATTTGTGGGCCAATATAAACTTGCATACTAAATTTCACTTCAATCGGTTTAAAAACACGGCAAGTTGTATAAGAAACGTATATTTTCTTATACCAAGCACTACGGGAATATATAAACAGCCGTATAATCGGAACGAGATACGTTATAATATTGAAATTCGGTACAAGCTATTTGTGGGCCAATATTAACTTGCATACTAAATTTCACTTTAATCGGTTTAAAAACACGGCAAGTTGTAGAAGAAACGTATATTTTCTTATACCAAGCACTACGGGAATACATAAACAGCCGTATAATCGGAACGAGATACGTTATAATATTGAAATTTGGTACACGCTATTTGTGGGACAATATAAACTTGCATACTAAATTTCACTACAATCGGTTAAGAAACACGGTAAGTTGTAGAAGAAACGTTTATTTTCTCATACCTAGCACTACGGGAATACATAAACAGCCGTATAATCGGAACGAGTTACGTTATAATATTGAAATTCGGTACACGCTATTTTTGGGCCAATATAAACTTGCATACTAAATTTCACTTCAATCGGTTAAGAAACACGGCAAGTTGTAGAAGAAACGTATATTTTCTTATACCAAGCGCTATGGGAATATATAAACAGCCGTATAATCGGAACGAGATACGTTATAATATTGAAATTTGGTACACGCTATTTGTGGGCCAATATAAACTTGCATACTAAATTTCACTACAATCGGTTAAGAAACACGGGAAGTTGTAGAATAAACGTTTATTTTATCATACCAAGCACTACGGGAATATATAAACAGCCGTATAATCGGAACGAGTTACGTTATAATATTGAAATTTGGTACACGTGTAAGTGTTTTTTAAAACTGTTTTTAAAAGTTCAACTCTTTCATTTTTCGAATGTTAATTGCCATCTAGGTTATGTCGCTGAATTAAAAAAAAATAATGTTTGCTTTTAGCAGTATTGCTTGTATATTCTAGACGGCATTGGTGAATCGAACAGTTGCTCCGTAATATATATGTGTGTGCGTGTTTTTGACGTTTATATAAACATAACTTATAATTTTTATAAAAGATCGATACTCTATAAAAAACTACTTAACATATTCTAATGTTATATACAATACATAACAACAAGTTAATTCTATAATATAAAATATTTACATAAAAATAAACAGAAACACAAAATATAACACAAAACACAATGACGCTTTCAAAATGACAGTTCTCTTTGTGTTTGTGTTTGTAAATCTGCCAAAAATCGAGATTCGTAAAACAACAACAATTTTGCTCGATTGTTACAAAAATGTACTTATGAGGCTGAGAAAAATTAAATTATACAAACCGTTGCATAACGTTTTTGTTTTTAAATATGATTATTAAAAAAATAGAGAGGAAACAAACCGATTTTTTTTTCTTTGCAATTACTTTTTACGAGGATTCGTGCCATCTAAATTAAGTAATATAAAACTGAATATATATATTTTGATCCAGTACACAATAGATATTTTGTAAACAAATTTTAGTACAATCATCTAATTTGAATTTTCTTTTTTTTGTTGTTGTGGTTTTTATGATGGTCATACATAGAACGTTACTTAGAGTTTTATTAAATTTTTTTTGGCTTGGTAAAGTTATTATATATATATATATATATATATATATATATATATATATATATATATATATATATATATATATATATATATATATATATATATATATATATATATATAAACGGGTAAATATAATGGAATTTTTTTATTTTTAAACTGTTAACACCAGCGTTTTTTTTTTTTTACCGCGCTATAACAAGAAAGAAGGAAAAAATAACTTGATATCGATAATGGGAAAGCGATCACTTTTAAAGAGGCCACGGTAGTGAGCAGATAGCAATATTTGTAGTGTTTTTTTATTCGCTCCGGATAGCTGCTATCGAGAGCCGTCATATGAAAAGTGGCTCCGGATAGCGCTCCGTATAAATAGGTAGAGCCAAATATTTTTTATATCAAGTTTTCGCTAAACAATTGAATTAAAAATGATAGTTTGATGTTAAATAAGTTTAGTGTACCAATAAATAGCGCGTCAAATGTAAATTCAGGCGTACAAAAATGACGGCTCTCGATAGCAGCTATCCGGAGCGAATAAAAAAACGCGCTTATTGTGATTTTGCTTGAATTAATTTTAATTATATTGCAAGAGGCAAAAAAAAAATTGGATTTGGTCGCACATTCGAACTTAGCATATGAGTGGAGTGTGAATAGCATTATTAGTGAATGGTAAGCCCTGATACATAAATTTGATCGCTTTCCGAATTTAACGTATTAAAGTTTTGTTTTATTTCCTTTTATTACACGGATTAGCTAAAGTACTTTTCTCTCACTGGATGAAATTGAACCCTCTGATAAGGAAGGGATAGCACCAAAGACAAAGGAAAGAAAATTTTCCAACCATGGCTTACTAGCGGGGCCTTATTAAATGGACATCAATAATACAGACAAAGTATTATATATATTGGCCGTATTGGCGCAGTTAGAAACAGAAGAACAACAACAGATATTGTTTTTTTTTAATTACAGTATAGTACTGTGTTAATATATCTCCATAGACATTTTTAGAACCATTTGTGGAGTTAATAATTTTCAATTTAGATTAAGTGGTTCATTGAATTTTTAAAAGAAAAGAGGCAAAGCAAATTAATTTAATTAGTTTTGTTTAATTGAATTATAATTAAGTGCCTTTAATTAATAATTAAATATTTCTTGATTTTGAGTGATATTTGACAGAGCAAAAAGTGAAAATATATATTTTTAGTGTTTAGGTTTTTGTATACCGTTCCGGAAGCTTAGCACCAACCTGTGAGCGCTCATCGGGGAAAGTGAGGTAAGCGACAAGTCGTTATATTTATATTTTTTTTTATATATATACACATATATTTTCGGTTGTTGTCAAGAACATTAGAGATCACTCAAATCACTTTGATTAATAGTAATCTAATTAAACAATTTTTTTTCTCGTTCTATACATTTATATATTTACATGTTTATTTCTCAAGATAGTTTCTTTTATTGAATATAGATAATTTTCTTTTCTTTTAAACTGAATTTACAAATGTTTTTACTTAAATCTGAGAATTTGTAAATAATTATGTGGTAATAACCTCATTTTGGTGGTGTTGACAGGAATGTGTGAAGGTCGAAATTTGCTATTAACGCTTACTACTAGTCTTGTTAAAGTATAGTCACGAATAAGATTTGTCTGAACAGGATATTCTGGAGACAAATAACCCTCCCATTAAACGACCGAAGCCTACCCAAACAGCGTGACGGTCTCCGGATGTTCAGTAACACGATCGAGCGACTTTCTTGGCGAATCGAACAGTTTGACAGCAGAAAGAGGTTTGATCTTTTTTGGTGAATCGAAAACCACATAATTTACTTACAACCAAAAGCTTTAATATACTACATTATATGTAAACTATGTTTAGTATGTAAACTAGAAACAAATTTTTCACAATATAAAATCTTATATTTCAAGCGTAGACAGTTGGACAGGGACGGAATCTACAACTGTATATAATTGACAATGTTTCTCAGCAATTATGTTGCTCGTCCGCCAAAACAAAACAGGGCTCTTAATTAAATACCCGGGTAGGATGATCTTAAAGAAATGTGTTAATCAAATTAAAAAAATATTGGGTCTGGTCGAATTCATGTAGCTGCCGAAATGGTCTTAAAGGTTGTTATTTATTTGGCAATTCTTCATATTATTGGAAAGGACTTAAATGGTGTATATGGAGTCGAGAAAGATATAGACAATAACAGCAATCACGATAAGGGACTAAATGGAGAATGCAAAGAGGGAGACCGACTGATAAGAACGCTGCGCCAATAAACAAGAGCTGGTTATAAAATACAAAATAATAAAATATTTTCATAAATAAATAGAATTAATTTATCAGAAGAACTACTCTAGGAATAAGTGAATATGTAAAAACTTCTAAGTATACAGTAACTATTATTCGTTCAGAAAAATTAGAGAAAACCTACTTAACACTATTGTTTTTTACGAAAAATGTAACTCTTGTTATCAATATTTATTTTGTATTAATGGGTAAATGTATAAAAAAATTAAGTTCTGATTAGAGTTAAATTTTCCGTAAAAGATAATGGCCCTTAGAAATATACAAAAAAATCAACTTAGTTTTTAAAGTCAACTCTTAAGAAATATATTATACCGAAATTTTCGTCTAGGGTTGACTGTAAAATCTAAGCTGGTAAACTTTTAAATAAAAGTTTTCTCTATTTTTAAAGTATATAATAGTTGCCCTATACTTACAATTAATTATTACGGGTACGGGTTTTTAATAATTTCTATAGTAGCTCTTTTGATAATTTAATTCTCTTTATTTATGTAAATAATTTGGTACTCATTTTGTGACAATTCTGTAAAAAAACTTGAAACTACTAATCAGCTAATTTTGTTGTCCCGAGTCCTTACCTGTTGGTCTTCATCTGTGTCTTTCCCACCAAATCCTATCAGTTTAATGCACTATTGTCATTGGCCACAATTCAGATACCATCCGCCCAAACAGTGAGAAATTTGCATGATATGGCGCGAGAAATATTACACAACATAAAGCGGCTAAATATGGATTCGCCCTTCGAGGCATTCGTGGGTTCCATTTTAAACAAAAAATTTGACCCAGAATCCATTAAGATATACGAGACAACTATAGAGAAGCCCAGAGAAATTCCACAACTGGAAGATTTCTTTGGATTCCTGGAGAGAAGGTTTCAATCTTTGGAAGCCATGGGCAATCATAGAGCAACAGCACCACGACCACACATGCAATACATATCATCATTGAAACGAGTGAATACAGCCATGTTAACCAAAACATGTTGGGTGAAAGGGTGTAAGGAGCATCATGGTTTAAATCAATGCCAGCAATTCAAAAAGATGTCAACATTAGAACGAGCAAGGCTCGTCAACTCAGCCAACTTGTGCATACGATGTTTAAGCCAGCATCAAGGAAGAAACTGCCAGGCAGAAACATATGTTGTGTGTAAAGGAGGACACCACACACTTCTACACTGCAATAATGCAGCATCAACCACCGGAAGTAGTGTCAAAACCGCCAAAACATTCGCGATCAGTCAGCTAGGACAAGTTTTACTACCAACTGCATTAGTCAGAGCCGCAACTGGCACAGGCGATTATTTCACACTAAGAGCTCTAATTGATCCAGGATCACAGGCCACATTAATATCCTCCAAGGCCGCAAATTTATGCAACTTTAAGAAAGAGAAAGTACACGTCACCATCTTAGGAGTAGGTGGGAAAAAAGCAGGCATTTGCAGACACACCATCAATCTAAAAATATCGCCAAGATTTGATGGAGATTTCCAAATGAATATCAAACCATTGATATTCGACAAACTCGACCAACAATTACCCGAGGTGGACTTTGCCACAACCAGCTGGACGCATCTCAACCAAATACAACTGGCTGATCCACACTACAACCAGTCACAGCCAATTGATGTTATACTTGGCGCGGATTATTATCCATCAATACTAATCAACAACATCATCAAGGGAGGTCAACTAGAGCCAATGGCACAACAAACGGAATTCGGTTGGATTATATTGGGCAGCAGGAACAACACAGGTAGTCAGCATAAAACAACGATGATTGCAACTAAAAGTATAGAGGATCAACTGAGATTGCTGGTAGAAAACGACTCAATACCTAAAGAGAGAGATACCACTGAAGAAGAAATCATGATAGGAAAGCATTTTGAGTCAAATGTAGAACAAGGTCCAGACGGCAGATACACAGTAAGAATTCCTTTTAAGGATAATCAAACCGAACTAGGGGAATCCAGGAAGACGGCCGCTGCCAGATTGATACAATTAGAAAAACGATTCAAGAAAGATGCGCCGTTCAAACAATTATATCATCAATTCATGCAAGAATATATAAATTTGAAGCACATGGAACAAGTACAAGAAAAACCAGAAGATGGTAAATCAACCAATATCTATTATATACCGCATCATGGCATAATCAAGAAAGACAGCACAACAACAAGGCTAAGAGTAGTGTTTGATGCCTCATCCAAAACAACAACGGGAGTATCTCTAAACGATTGCATGATGAATGGTCCAAAATTACAACAAGATTTAGCAGATATTTTACTACGATGGCGAAAACACAAGATCGTAATGACAGCAGATATAGAAAAAATGTATCGACAAATCTGGATTAACAAACAAGACCAGAACTATCAACGAATTCTATGGCGATGCAACCCCTCCAAGCCAATGGAGGCATATAAGTTAAAAACGGTAACATACGAAACAACAGCCGCCAGTTTTTTAGCCATAAGAGCCTTAAAACAACTAGCTACCGACGGAAATAATGATTATCCAATAGGAGCAAGCATCATACTGAGAGATTTTTACGTGGATGATCTGTTAACAGGTTCTAACAACATAGAGGAAGCCACTCGAGCTGTACAAGAATTAAAGATGTTCACAGAACGAGGTGGACTGAATTTAAGGAAATGGTTCTCTAACTCAAGAGAAGTATTGAACCATATTCCCAGAGAACTACACGGCACGGGTGACGTTTAAATCAAGTTAAATGACTGCATTAAAACATTGGGAATTCTATACGATCCACAAAAGGACCTTTTCAAATTCAACATTACGTAGAAATATTACAACTATCAGACAAGCAGTCAACCAAACGCTCGCTGTTATCCGACTCATCCAAGCTCTTTGATCCCGTTGGATGGCTTTCCCCAATAACAATGACAGCAAAAATCATGATGCAAGAAGTATGGACATCAGGAATAGATTGGGATCAACCCTTGCCAGAAAACATAAATACAAAGTGGGTAAAATACAAGAAAGAATTAAGTGAAATCAAAAACATAACAATCCAGAGATGGGTAAATACAACAGACGAGGTCGAAACGGAGCTTCACGGGTTCGCTGATGCCTCAGAATACGCATACGCAGCCACAATATATTGTCGAACAACAAATAAAGAAGGGATTATAACAACACAATTATTAACTTCGAAGACAAGAGTCGCGCCAACCAAAATAAAGCTATCCATTCCTGGATTGGAGCTAAATGCAACTCTACTATTGGCAAAATTACTTAAACACACACAAAGAAGCTTGGAAATCAACAACCTCAAAATATATGCGTGGTCAGATTCGACCATTGCACTATGTTGGATCACAGGGGAACCAAACAAATTTAAAACGTTCGTGGCAAACAAAATTTCGGCAGTAAAAACTATGCTACCAGAAGCAACATGGCACCACGTAAAGTCATGCGATAATCCAGCGGATATAGCTTCACGTGGCACGACACCGGTAGCACTCATAAAAAACAAATTGTGCAACAAGCTCACCAGATGGAAGGCAATCAACCCTATTATGCAAAATAGCACCCTTAAACCAGAAGAGTTAGAAGAAAAAGCAATAAAAATTATGACAATAACTACGGAAGATCACGCTTTTCCTTTATTCGAACGATGCTCCAGCTACAACAAATTGAAGCGTATAGTCGCATATTGCAAAAGTTTCATCAACAACTGCTCGCGTAGAAACAACAATAGAAATGAACTAACTGGTGCAGAACTCCAAAACGCAGAAATAATAATTCTCAAGCTCGTACAAAGACAAGATTTGTATAAGGAAATCAACTGTCTTAATAAAGCTGAAAAAATCAGCACGAAGAGCAAAATTCTATCACTAAATCCAACTATAGATGAAAACGGGTTGCTACGGCTAAACGGACGGCTACAAAATTCAATACTCCCAAGTTCAAGCAAAAACCCAGTAATACTGATCAGGCACAACATAGTTACGAAAAGAATAATAGAAGATGCTCATATTGGTACATTACACGGAGGCACACAATTGACATTAGCAACATTAAGAAACAAATTCTGGATCATTGATTGTAAACGAGCTGTAAGACAGATAATTCAAAAATGTATTATTTGCTTTCGTCATAAACAACATTCATCCGAACAACTAATGGGAAACCTACCATCAGCAAGAGTGAGGCCGGGAAGACCGTTTATCAAAACGGGAATCGACTATGCGGGGCCCATCCAATTAAGATCAGCCAAAGGCAGGGGTCACAAGACATATAAGGCATACATTGCTCTGTTTATGTGCATGGTAACGAAGGCCATCCATATTGAAATAATAAGCGATTTAACAACTGAATCCTTCATTGCCGCTTACAAAAGATTTATATCCAGGAGAGGATTATGCACCGACATTTACTCTGATAATGGAACATACTTCGTAGGAGCAAACAACGTAATGCAGAGAGATTACCGTCGCGCAATGACGACATTACCAAGCGACATTGCCACTATGATAGCTAACAATGGAACCAATTGGCACTTCATACCACCTCTTACGCCTCATTTCGGTGGAATATGGGAGGCAGGAATTAGAACCATGAAATTCCATCTCAAACGGATCATAGGCGAAACAACACTCACTTTCGAAGAGCTATGTACCGTGACTACCCAAATAGAAGCATGTTTCAATTCTCGCTCCCTAACACCGCTGACAAGTGATCCTGCAAATCTGTCAGCACTAACGCCGGGGCACTTCTTGATAGGAGATTCTCTCAAGGCGCTACCAGCCGCAGAAATTGACCGCATATCGTTAAGAACGAGATGGCATGTAGTCAAGAGAATGGTTCAGGACTTTTGGAAACGGTGGTCCTCCCAATACCTTCACCAACTACAACAACGAACTAAATGGAAGATCAGCCAGTCAAACTTAATGATCAACGACCTGGTATTATTAAAAGACGACCAACAACCTGCCACACGGTGGAAACTAGGGAGAATCGTGGAAACACACGTTGGAAAAGATGATTTAGTTCGACAGTCAAATGCGAAAACGCAACATATAAGCGACCGATTGTGAAATTGTGTAAGTTACCAATTGAAGAAGGCTTACAACAAATTATGCCCATGAAAGCAAACCGAGGTCAACCTAGAGAATTGCAATCACCAGAGAAGAACAATCAAGTTTTAAGGCGACAGCCTCATAGACGCGTAAAGAACAGGGGGACCGTCAATCTTCTAGCGCTAGCCATATTATCCATTTGTTGTTTTATGGGACTTGTACAGGCCAACGTACATATAACCCTTTTCAATCATTCCACAGGGATTTACTTCGAAGAAATAGGTAAACTCGAAGTGGTAGCTATGAAATGGACATTGGTGGTTTATTACAACATGAGCAATTACTGGGAAGAAATTGAAACCTTTAAGCAAACACAATACGAATTAAAGGCGGCATGCTTGAATATAGCTGGGTTAAATTGCGACCTAATTCTTCAACAAATTCAATGGCAATACAACAATTTGATTGCGGACAATGAATTATTATTAGCAAGCAACAAGGAGGTACAACGACCAAAACGAGGCCTAGGAGACACCATAGGCCTAGTGTTAGGCGATATGTTTGGGATCTTGACAGAACGTGAGGCAAGATATTGTGAGGCACAATTTGAAGCCATAAACAACGATGAGCAACAATTAGAATCATTGATAAAGAGTCATACCACCATAATAGATAACACAATCAACCTGGTAAAACATACACTTATATTAACAACACTTATATTAACACTTATATTAACAATAAGTTGTTTATTCTCGATAACCAATAGACCCCACCCGTGGTAATCTATTAGTTAACTGTAGATCAAGACTATCTTGAATTTATAATTTAAGTACAAAAGTCTATGATTTTACAAGTACTATTATGAGTAATTTTAGAAGTTATAACAGATGATACATTTATAAAAAATTTATTAAATTCATTACATATATTCTGATCATCAGTAAGAAGTACATTGATTGATTTTCATAAATTTGTGTTATTTTTTTTTTTATGCGTACTGCTACCTAAAATATCATCAATTTTCTTCCGCATAAGATTATTCCTTACTACATCAAATTTATCTTTGTAATATACTCTCTTAAAGCAAATTATCCAAATCATTACAAAAATCTTTAAGGCTACTATTACAAAAACGGTAAAAACATAGAAAAATCCAAATACTTTACCTAGTTGAATGTCCAAACTAAGAACATCAGCTGAACTCCAGTTACAAGAATAACATGATACAAATGTTAGATTTTTATGTATAAATAAATTATGTTACCGGCGCGGTAATTATTATCGTTACAGCCTGCTTTAAAGTTGTAATTAGGCAAATTAAATTCTGTACTTTCGTTCGAATAAATCCAAATTTCAGAAACAAAAATCAAATCAGGTTGAGTTTTTAGACTGGCTACAAACGTACTTAACATATCAAAATTTGCTCTTAAACTTAGAATATTTTGGTGTAATATACGATATATACTACTCATAAGAAATGGAAATCAAAAATAATTTGCAAACAATCATAATAATAAAATGAGCAAAAATATATATAATTAGAGCAATAATCAAAAAATATCGTGTTAAATATAGAATACACTTAATGATCGTGTTTCCTCGGGCAAATTTGATAAAAAATGTTTTGCCATAAAACGCATTCATTAATCACCAAAAAAATCCTAGAATTTTTTTGGTTTTACCTGTCAAAAAGTATTGTTTTTTATTATGCAAAAGAAACTTAATTTATAATTTTAAATAATTTCAATTTCCATAATATATACTGGAAATATTTAATAGTTTAAAATACTACAAAAAATTAAAATTAATTATGTTTAATAAAAAAAATCAGAATAAATTAAATTGTTTGACAAAAAAATGTAAATAAACAATATACTCGTAGTTGACAGTGGTGATGAAATCGACATAACATGGAATAAAAAAGCAATGAAAACTAAAAACTGAGCTAGTACAGGTAACTAAATCACATGTACTTATGTAACAATCTAAATATTTTCAGGTTCCTAGATAGATCAATCAGATGTATTGCCTTCAATTTTATTGTGGATGTTTTTATTCCGAAAAATATCGTTGAACGAATAAATTCGATGAACAGCAGACTTTGCAGATTTCCTTAAATATATTTGGCCAGTTTTGCACCACAAATAATTATTCATATATAATGTTTTTATATGTTTAGCCTCGCGGTATACATTTGACTGGAACATAGATACGCTGGACTGGATGATTTAGTGGTAGCTAGCTTTGAGATTGTGGGCAGCATGCTTATTGGACGATACAATGAGATCTGCGTTTCATTTTCCCTGGCTTATGTATTGAGGAATATAACTGGTTCGCATGATCTTGCTGAACGTGAATATTATTAATTTTATGCATTTGTCTGGCACTTCCCTTATCATTTTTCCAGTAATGAGATAATGTAGAATACATAACCCGACAAATAATATAGAAATCGAATATATTTTAAAAACATTAAAAAAAAAAATCAGCGGTTGGATACGACAACATTTCTACAAAATTCTGCAATTTTATAATAAATCCTCTTAGCCTCATCCTTTCAAAATTAATTAATGATTGTTTTACGAGAGGGGCATTCCCAGAGTGTCTAAAAATTGCCAAAGTCACACCTGTATATAAAAGCGGCAATAAATTATCAGAGGCAAACTATCGCCCAATTTCCATTTTGACAGTGTTTTCCAAAATCTTCGAAAAGGCAGTTGATACTTGTTTCGAGAACATCTGTCATTTAACAATATTATTAATAAGAATGAGTTTGGTTTCTGTACACAGTCAAATACCTTAGCAGCAGCGACTAAGATGATATCGAATATCAAGTGCAATTTCGATGCAGCGATGTTTACGGCTTGTTTAATTATCGACTTGCGGAAGATGTTTGATTCTCTCAATCATGAAATTCTACTCGAAAAATTAAACAAAATAAACATCAATGGACCAGCTCTAAAGCTATTTGAAAACTATCTTACCAACAGAAAACAATTTGTTAAGTTTGAAAATAGAAAAAGCGATGAGCAATTCATTAAGTATGGTGTACCACAAGGATCTATTCTTGGTCCCACTTTATTCAATATTTTTTGTAATGATATATTCGACTTGGATTGATATGGCTTTAACATCTGAATATGGTCGTCAACCGTGCTATGCATAATTATACTTTTATGATGTTGATACTGCTAATCAGTATAGAATGCGTGAAAGAGCAAATGTTGACTGTAATGTTTGATTTAATGCGTGCATTGGCTTTAGAATTAGATCGCGTGAATGATTTTGTTCGATCCTTCAGATCAATGGCAGAATATTGTAAACAGCCTGAAAACATTGCATCTGATGTTTATATGGTGATAAAAGTTAATCGAAATGCAGATATACGTCGTTTCAAAACCGTTGTTCAGACCCATGTCGCAGTAATTTTTAAAAATGACGATGGTGAACCTCCTTTTGAGAGAAATATGGTTGTTTTGTCAAAATTGTCAAACGCAGTTCGTAGTATTTCTGTTTTAGATTCTTCGTTAGATCCTTTAGCTTATCCGTTATTGTTCCCAAATGGTGATACGGAATCGTATACCAGGCGATGAAAAAGTTTACTATAGTTTTGATACGATTATTAGCGATGATATTCGAGAACAAAGTAATTATCCGATCCGGTTGAATTTTTAAACTCTTTGACTGTTACCGGTTTACCGCCAAACAAATTGGTTTTGAAAGAGAATTGTATTGTGTTACTCATACGTAATTTAAATACAAAGAATGCATTGGTGAATGGAACTCGAATGCGTGTGAAAAAAATGCATACAAATACTATTGATTGTTAAATTTTGACAGGCGTTGCACGTAACACACGAATTTTAATTCCTCGGATTCATTTCACTTATTCAGGTACACTTTTGACTTTTCTATTTGACTATTTACCTTTTCATTTTAAACGTACTCAATTCCCAGTTATTTCAGCTTTTGCAATATCTATAAATAAATCGCAAGGACAAACATTTGAAAAAGTAGGGCTTTTATTACGACAACCTGTGTTTACCCATGGACAATTGTATGTTGCTGCCAGTAGAGTTCGTTCGTTTGATGGATTGCGATTTTACATTACAGATACTTCAGATCAGGGCCATTTATCTAATAATGATAGAGTATTTACAAAAAATATTGTTTATAAGGAAATTATTGACCCTTAGTTCCCAAAACAACCTAAACATCAGTATTATGTATATTATATACGTATAATATTTGTTACCATAGACGTATGGATTATCAAAAAGGGACGAATAACTCTTGCTCGGACGAGTTTTGTTTTTTTTATTTGATTTGTTTAGATTTCTTTGTATTGTGGATTAGGCCTACGGGGGACACCACATATAGAAAACGCGCCTGTACTCTACCTCAATGGTGGTGTGGAAGAAGTACATACATGTTTTCTAGTTTTATAATTAAGTCCAGGAAACACTACGCTATTTTCGATCTAATCTGCCATGTTACAAGTGTTAAATCCTCAAAAATTTTGTAAAATTACATAACGAAAACAAAGGCCTAATCTCCAGTTGGTAGTCCAGTTGACCTTTTAACATTTTTTGTTGCCTTCCACAATAAATAATCTATCCTCTCGGTTGCCGAGAGATCACTTAAATAGTTCTGGACCCTTTAGGGGTCTTGTTCCCACAAGGCAAATCTTAGGGCCTTAATAGCTCGATTTAATTTCCGTTTCAACAACGGTAATTTTGTTTGCTGCCATTGACGGCGAACTTTTCGCTTTTCCTTTACTAGTTCCTGTATATTATGTGACGGTTTATTAACTTTTTCCAAACTACTTATGACGGGTGTAGCCCTTTCAGCTAATAATGCCATGACGACTCTTAGATAGTCTTTTGATTTTGTTTCTTTGATTAAAAAATCAAAGTGTAGTTTAATTTTACACATAACTGGGTTCTTCGCCGTGAAGTTTAATATTATCAATGAAGAAAGTTTAAAAAATTTAACCCAATAAAAAATTATTATAAATTAATGCAAGTAAATTCTAATGAAGAGACTTTTTTCTGTATAAAGATTGTTTATATTCGTGACAGCTTTTTAATGAGGAACAGGCACTTCATCGATCTAACAATTCTATTCACTTAATTTATTTACCTATTTACCCAAACTTTGGCCTGACAAACCATGTTGAGAGTTTTTAAATGAAGAAATAGTGTTGTACGGCCATTACGACGATTTAATTTCCGTTTCAATAACGGTGAGTTTGTTTGCTGCCATTGACAGCGAATTTTTCTCTTTTCCTTTATTAGTTCCTATATATTATGAGGCGGTTTATTAACTTTTTCAAATGTAGCCCTTTCAGCTAATAATGCCAAGACGTCTTTTAGGTTTTCAGCTGGTGTGATAAGAAGAATATTAAGTAGATAATTTTGTTCAACTAGCCTCCTATATTGATCACAATTATTTCACTTGTTTGAAAGACGGTTCGGGATTTCATTAATTAGGGCATCCGGCGAGTGATCCGAATACAGATCATAGCAATCGGTGATCTTAGCAAATATACGTGGAATGCTCTTAGTTACATAAAAGTCAATTAAATCAGGAATTTTCTTTTTATCCGTGGGAGAGTAAGTTGGGTTACCGACAGATAAATAATCCAGGGAATATTATTCTATAGCTTCATAAAGTTGTTGGCCTTTCGGCGATCTTATTTTGGAACCCCAAAGAGTATGTTTGGCGTTGTAATCACCCCCACAAGAAATTTATTACCCAGCTGGCTGAAATAATCCAAAAACTGAAGTTTTTTATGGCGTGTTTTGGAGTACAGTACACTGCCGATATGACACAGTTTCCAGATCATACCTGCAGACAGATGCTCGTTGATTGTATAAGTTCTTTCTCATATTTCATAATTTCATAGTGTTTTAATCTTATTTTAATCAATACAGCAATGCCTCCATGTGATTTACTGTCTGGGTGCTTGGTGTCATAAATGGGTACGCTCATTAATTTTGAAATAGCTATTTTTGGTGAAATGTGATTCAGATATCAACAGTAAGATAATATTGTGCTCGATGAGGAATGCTTATACCTCCGCTTTATGTTGTGCTAGGCCGTTTACATTCCATATGGCTATTTTGATGATGGTCATTTTTGGTTTTTTACGATTGTCTGCATCAGCGTGTTCATATTCTGCATCACTAGATCCATGGTTCGCTCTCTCATCGCCATGAAGCGAAGCAACATGTTAATCAATTCGTTTAAAGCTGTGGAGATGTTTCCCTCTTCACTTGCTTGCGCTTAAGGAGCGATACCTTTAAGAACACTTGCGCATGAAACCCGTTGCTGCACGCTACCATTGACAGCCGGCTAACCTTTTGAAAATGAGTGGGATGTCAGCTCGAAACGTTAGGTGTAATAATTAAAAAAATAGAAAGTGTGTATTTTGTTTTAAAAAATGAAAGTTTAGTTTAATTTTAAACATAACTAGGTTCTTCGCCGTGAAGTTTAATACCATCAATGAAAAAAGTTTAAAAAATTTACCCCAATAAAAAATTATTATAAATTAATGCAAGTAAATTCTAATGAAAAGACTTTCTTCTGTATAAAAATTGTTTATATTCGTGACAGTTTTGTAATGAGGTACAAGCACTTCATCGGTCTAACAGATCTATTCACTTAGTTTATTTACCTATTTACCCAAACTTTGGAAGAAATAGTGTTTTACGGCCAACTCCAGGTTTGCTAGTAAATCTCTTATCGTTTGAGTACCAGAATTTAGCGTACCAAATTCGACATGTACGTAAGGATGCTACTTCAGATTGAAATACCTCATATATAGTATATTCAGACCGGCAACACACATTACTGTACTATAAAGCTTTGCTCTCATTAATGGTTGTATAAATACTTATTTTCAAAACCATTTTCATAAATATACTTGCATAGTTATTGACTCATCTAAATATGAATATTACTTAGTAGTTGAATGCTTAGAAATAAGTTCATACTCTTCGTAAAAGTATGTGAAAAATAGGCAAAGATTTTATGAACAACGTAATATATACCATATATTATTTATATAGGCCTTACAAATCAAATTCCACCAATTCAAATCAAATTCAACCAATTTACAAATCAAATTCCACTGTTCGTCAATCATATTTTGATTAGAACAGTCGATTAGTGGGTGAAATTTTAAATCATCTTTTGCATATTATGACCTTTAATTTATAAAGGCGGGGTATCGTTCAGCAGCAACAGTAGCCTCAGTGTCTGCTTAGCATTTTAATTTTGTGTTGCGGAAAAACGAAGAAAAAAGTTCAATATAACAATACAACATTAGCTAGCATTAGAAGTCTTAACTGAATCTAATTGTGATTCTCGTTGAATTCTATCCATTGTTTCGGCCAAACTTTTGTCATGCTCATTTTTGTGGAGATCACTTATTTTTATGATTAAACAGTTTATTGAAATTTAATTTTTATAGGCGTAGAAAATTACATTTAATTCATAATTGCTTCGGCATTTTTCTTAAAACTTCGTACAATTTTTGAATGTTTAGATTACTGTCACAGAATACAACCAGAAGAGACATAACGCTGTTTTTGTATGGAAAAATTTGGACTCAATTTTTTGACCTTGATTTGCCGAAGGTAAGAGAAAGTTGGGTTATGTATTCTTTGGTTTACTGGTTTTTATTTGAAATAATAAAAATTGAGAATCCTTAACAGTATAGTTAGTGAAATTATTTGACAAGTTTTGTTTTAACAGCATAATTTGTATAAAATATTCAAAAAATTCATAATATTCGAAAATAATTATACTTCAATGTCCAAAAAAGAAGGTAAGATGAAAAAAAAATTTGATCCACGCAATGTCTATTCTGGTTAATCTTTCTTCTGTGTTACTGCGGTAATAGTATTAGTAAGCCCTAACAGTGAATAGGACCTGTCAGTTTAGACCAAAGTCCGAAAACGATTTATTTGTTTGCTTTTGATTAGATCGAACAACCAATATTTTGAGTATTGACCTCTCAGAATGCATAATTTTATTAAAGATTATAATAATAATAGATTAGATTTCACATTTAGGTATTCAGTAATATAAATACATAAATTCAAATGTAACATTCCTTAGTGTAATGTTCGCAAAGATGTTTTGAAAGATGTCATCGTGGTTGACCACCACTATTCTAAATTCTTATATATGTTCTATTACCATCGCATTTCTCCTTTCACGACGTTTCAAGATTTATTTTGATTATATTGTTTTTTTTATGAAATGTTAGTGCATTTAGTACTCGCGTCAGTAGATCGTTCCTTACTTAACGATCTTTGAAAGAAACAAAGTATAGTCTGAATCGCGGCATATATATATATATGAATATATATATATATATATATATATATATATATATATATATATATATATATATATATATATATATATATATATATATATATATATATATATATATATATATATATATATATATATATATATATATATATATATATATATATATATATATATATATATATATATATATATATATATATATATATATATATATATATATATATATATATATATATATATATATATATATATATATATATATATATATATATATATATATATATATATATATATATATATATATATATATATATATATATATATATATATATATATATATATATATATATATATATATATATATATATATATATATATATATATATATATATATATATATATATATATATATATATATATATATATATATATATATATATATATATATATTATATATATATAATATATATATATATATATATATATATATATATATATATATATATATATATATATATATATATATATATATATATATATATATATATATATATATATATATATATATATATATATATATATATATATATATATATATATATATATCAGGGGCGTAGCGTCTTTGGAAGCAAGGGAAGCACTGATTCCCTATAATGCTAACTCAAAATACTAATATGCTTCATTACATGATCTTTAAAATTTTCATATTGGCTGGAAAGCGAACAAAATCGTTTTCTAAAAATAAAGAATCTTTTAAGCCGCTCTAAATGTAAAAAACTAATTGAAACAAAATTCCAAAAGA
>OY282561.1:14073464-14130346 GCA_958295665.1 Tipula vernalis
TTTCTCAAAGCAAATTTTCTTAAATTCTTAAACTTAAATTCTTCTCTTAAATTTCTACATTATTTATACAATCTTTTTTTTTTTTTTTTTATCTACGCATTTGATGCTCGTACCGCAGCTTCTGTTACTTCTACTATCAAACGCTTTTTATATCGACGACAAATTTCTCTTAATAATAACGTTATTATAATTAGTACTATAAATATAAATATTACCTCGATGTATCCAAGGTTAGGTTTTTCTTCTTTAATTTCAATTTTCTCGTTTATGTTGTTGTTGTTCGTAGATTGCTGTGTAGGCTGGCTCTGTTGTATCCCCATTGTTCTAAATAGATACACCAGAAAAACATCCATTTAGTGCTCGTATTCGTTTTTTTTATATAACCCCAAAATTTCAAGTGGTGGGCCCACTCTCGTCTTTATCGTTTTTTTTTTATATATATATATTTTGTTAATGCGACGGACATTAACACCACTTCACTTCACTGTTTTATTATTTTTTTAGCTTAATAGCCATGCAATGGCACACAATAAATTTTTAAAGTTTATTTTGAAGTTTTTGGTAGTTTGAAAAATGTCTCTTCGGACTTAAACAATTTTATTTCAAAAGTAATAACTGAGTGTAATTCAAATCAAATTTCACATAATGTCGAGGTTGAAGTGAAAGCACAATTAAAAGCCAAATATGAGCCGTTCAGCGCACAAATCGATTAACTCCACTTTTTAAAAAATTTTAAATTTAAGTGTCAAAGCACTTGGTATAGTCATAACTTTGTCTTTTTTTTATCGGATCGTAATATAGGCAAGATCGCCATGTAATGTCTTTTATTGAATTTATTAAATCATATTTTTTGTTCACTATGTAAAGTCTTTATTAAAATTTTAAATTACATTTTTTGTTCACTATCTAGATTTTTTTGACTTCTTTTGATTATGTTTACTTAAAAACTCAATTTTCTTATATATCAATTTTTAATTCAATTTTTATTTAGTAAGCATATTTTATATCGTCAGCACAAATTAAAATAATTTATATATAATTTGTGGACTGAATTTCACTGCGAATATTGACTTTTAAAATATGCTTACTTTACAATAATAACAATTCAATAACCTAAAGTAATATATTTAATTAAACGATGATGGATGGCATTACAATACCACTACAAATTTTTTTGCCACGGCTTTTTATCTAGTGGCATTGGTTAATCAAAATATCTATATACATAGCAGGGTTGCCACATTCTCGCGAGGACAACCACTACACTTCTCTAAAATGACCTGTACAATAATGTTTTTGGTTTCAAATATATATTTTTCATTAGTAAATATATATTTATAACCAAAAATGTTCTTTTACAGGTTATTTCGGAAAGTGTAGCGGTTGTCCTCGCGAGGAGGTGGCAACCCTGATACATAGGTATCCAATTTTTATTTTGTGCGATCTCTTAAACAAAGCATATTTTTATGGGCCACTAAGTATGCGGACTCTGGATTGTAACGGTGTACTAACTGTTTGCAGCCGTTAACATAAAGATATCAGTGGCCAAGAAGAATTACGGTCATCTTTCCCCTAGCTCGTCGAAGAGGTTCATTGTTGGTCGTGGATACATTTGTTTTATTTTATTTTTCTTCATGGTACTCACTGCTTTCTTGATGACCTACACACTATGTAACGTACTAGACCGCGACCCTACACTCTACTCATCTCTTCATAGTTCCACACACACACAATCGACTTACTTAACCCATACGGATCATTTTCTCACTAATAATAATAAAAATGATAAGCGAATAAAATAATATAAGAAAAATAAAAGATTCCAACTGATTCTTTAGGTAAATGAAACCAAAAATATATTTACCAAAAAAATCAAAAAAATTAATAATATGCATTCAACAAAAATTTACTCCCAATTTAGAATCGGTATAATTGATGTTCATAGCAAATTATATAAACCAAAAACCCTAAGTACGCGTAACTGTACTAATCTTAATACTACGAACTTAACTTAAGAACAAAAATAATAAGAAAAATTTAGAAAATATGTAAAAAAAAAAGTATAAGAATTAATAAAGAACTTATGAATGGTCTACTCAACAAAACGTCTATGGTGATGATGTAGTTATCCAGTGATGTGATGGTTGTTGACCGCTGAGTACTCGATGGTATCACTCGTTCATTGACAATTGTATTATCATCATTTGATGATTGCATAACACACAATTTTATGGTTGGTAATGATTCACTCATTCATAAGTAATTCATATCGATGTCACAATTATTACGAGTAACTGTTCTGGTCTAATAATGTTTTAAGGCCAATTAGGCTTCCAGAAAATACGACTTTTGTTAGCTTTAACTTATTAAAATTGTCCGTTATTTATAATAATTATATTTGTACAATTTAATTTTTATAGTTTAGGTAATTTTTTTGAGATCAACTTTTAGTATTACATATTAACGTTTATTAGATATGAATTTATTAAGTTGATTTATTAATAATGAAATTATAACATTAGTTCGAAAACGGTGTAATATCACTTTAAAACGTCCTTGCACATGAGATGTGACCATCACAATCTTCCCACAATATCAAAAAAAAATTTATTACTGCACGCATATAATTCAACCGGCAAAACTTATAGAAAATCTTTACATGTTATGAATTAATAGATACATTTAGAAACTTAAAAACTAAAATTATCTCAGAAACATTACACCAATTACAAAGTCTAAACTGGAACCACTTATTTAATCTCTGAGAATAATATATTTTGTCACAAATAGTTTACTTAAGAAATCAGTTCTCGCCATATAAGAAATTACTCAAAAGGACTTCGGTATAAAAAAAACTAAAGAACGGTATTTCATGTGTCCGAATATTAAATAGAATTTTAGTTATATATTTTTTTTAAAGAATGTTCTATAATATTATATGGATTTCACAATACATCACGACACCTCACCTCAAAAACTAATTTAATTTTTAACAAAGTTCTCGACAAAAATATCTCAAAAATAAAAAATAATTGTTTAATCCGATCTATTTCACAGCACAAGATAAACTGACCTCCTCAATTACCACCGATTATCATTTAAAAAAAAAACATTTGACTCGCGTACCAAGCCAAATAAGGGGAAACCGATCGTTAGGCATTGAAAATCTGATCAGAGGGGCAAATCAAAATTGCAAAGTATAAATGCAGCGATGTTAAACTTGGAAAGAATTCGTTACAGGATACTAGGCACCCTCCAGTTTTATTTAGCCTTCCTGTAGTAAAATCGCTACAGGCGATTTCCAATTCCCAGCGTAAAATCAACCGGAAGATGGGGTAGGGGTAGGAATATACGGGAGTGGGACAGCCCTCTCGAAGTCCTTGGGTTCCAATGCTACCGTCTTTCTAGCCGAACTACATGGTGTAGTAAACATCTAGGAGGGAGAGCAATAAGCCAAGATAGTATGTATCATGTACCGGCTTGCAGTATTATCAGGTTCATTAGGAACCTGAATATTGACTGGACGGATAATTAAGCAGGGTCCAGCACAATAGATCTTTTAGGTCGCAGTGCGATATGGCTTATCGCCCACATGGCTCTTCAATAATAATAATAATAATATTTAGTTAAAAAATATCGGCAGTATTTCAAAATAGTATGCGAATTTTCATTACAAGTTACTGAATTCATTTCAAGCAACCATACTTTCCGCATTTGTATTACAATCTACTATTTCATTTGTGTCAAAGGTATTGACTTCCGTGTATTTCTTAAAAAATTTAGAACAAAACCAACAATTGGAAAAAATAAAGCAACGCGTAACTTATCTCAACTAGCGCTCTGAGTTGTATAACAGTTCTCGCATTTTTGTCACAATAAATTCGATCGCTGTTTGGTTTTTGCGAACCGTATATATCAAAGCAGCTCCACTAGACTGCCACAACCAATTTGGCGAAAATAATCGGTAAACACAACATTGAGACGACGCACGTTGTGAGTCAGTTGTTTTGAATTTGTTATAAATTGGTCGAGCCAGTTGTGAAATAGTTTCTTAAAATTTGCCATAATGCTGTGAGAGAGTTGTTACAGTTCAAACACAACTATTTCACAACTAATATTGTTGGTTCAGAAAGGGACTTAAACCCAATTTTCCCAAAAAAAATTTTTCTAATCAGTTATTTCGGATTAAAACAATTCTTTATTACCTTTAGATCGAAATCTAAGAAAATATGTAAGAAGATACCTAAAATACTAACAGAGAAGATACATATTTTAATTATTCTGACTGATCAAAACACAGCATGTTTTTAAGAAAATAAGTTTAAGGTTAAATAAATTAAAAAATTATTTGGAAAAAGCAAAATGGTCAAATGATCACGAGAATTACACATTTTTGTGAAGTTGTTGGGTTCAGAGCTTGCACAACGAAACAAAATTGTAAATCAGTTACGGAACAAACTTTCAATATTAATTAGTTATTGTCAGGGCAGCAGATTGACGTTTGTTTCAGAATCGGTTGTGAAAAGAGTAATTTTCACAACGGTTTACTTTTAATTTATTTTTATGGTATACATTTGATTATTTTTTGTTCAATTAACCGATTTACAATATTAAATTTTCATAAACATTTTCTATTTGTGACTGCGAACCAATGTACAAAAAATTGTTTGTGAAATCGGTTTTTCCGTGTCAACATCGAAGTGTTTTGTTTATTAGACAATTCTATATAGATATTGTTTACAGACCAATTCAATCTAATGTTTGGAAAATCGGGTTTGAACACACAGGGTAACAGCATAACACAGGGTGGTCCATAAATTATGTACAATTAAAATCCAATTAAGTGTGCGCACCACTAGCAAAACCAAGTTTCTATAACATAAATGATGTCCATTTTGACATCTCTAAGAACAAGCGCAACCTCATCCACTTTACTCCGTAAATTTTGAGCGTCCAAACACTTTTATATTTATTAATTTATTTAAGTAAAGAAATAGATTTTGTCATTAACATTTATGATTTCATATAAAAAAATCCGGTGTGGCCACCACCTTACTTTCTTATACTTACATTATATTTATATGTACAAACATATGCACAGACATCATTTAGAAATTAATACAGCGCTGCGTTTATGTATTAATGTTTCATAGCATATTTGATAATTAGAATACGTATAAAACAACAAAATAAAAAATAAAAATTTTGTCATTTCAAATGCGTATTTCTGTGAATATTTTGTTTTCATAGCATACCATACATATATGATATTTTTAATACATGTCAATGCATAAATACATTTTACTCAAAATTGGATAAAGATAGAACAAAAATGCATAGAACATTGTTTCTGAAGATTATTGTTTCCTATAACTTTTATTTAAAAACTTTTTCCATATCTCTTTTATTTTCTCCAATAATTCACAATATTTGATTTTAATGTTCAGTAAACTTCCTCTTCTTGATTTTAATGTTCAGTAAACTTCCTCTTCCGGCTGTGCGATTATACTGGAAATCTATTCAGCTCTTCGCATAGTTAATAAACTTTTAAATATGAAATTTCATTGACCTGTCTTTGCTCGTTTTTAAGATAATGAACATTCAGACACACATCCACACATCCACATCCACATCCACACACACACACACACACACACACACACACACACACACACACACACACACACACACACACACACACACACACACACACACACACACACACACACACACACACACACACACACACACACACACACACACACACACACACACACACACACACACACACACACACACACACACACACACACACACACACACACACACACACACACACACACACACACACACACACACACACACACACACACACACACACACACACACACACACACACACACACACACACACACACACACACACACACACACACACACACACACACACACACACACACACACACACACACACACACACACACACACACACACACACACACACACACGCACACACAAACAAACACACACACACACACACACACACACACACACACACACACACACACACAGACACACACACACTAGATGGAAGGCCAAGGCGTTCGATGAAGAAGTCTTTCGTTGTATGATGAAAGATGTTCAGATATCGGGTACCGCTAATACAAAGGCATCCCAACTGATGAAGTGTGTCGCAATAGCCTGCGACGCTGCTATGCGTGTGTCGCAATAGCCTGCGACGCTGCTATGCCGCGTGCGGTAAATGGTAATCATCGTTCACCGGCCTATTGGTGGAACGACGAAATCGCGCAATTACGAAAAAATTGTCACCGTGCTAGAAGAAGGTACCAGAGGTCAAGGGCCGGATTGCTTCAATTATACCTCCAGCAACAGTATGGTACTGCACGCGCAGAATTAAAAGCCGCTATAAAGGCCAGCAAACGACGATGCTCGAAGGAATTATGCAGCGAAGTTGATAGTGATCCGTGGGGTAGGCCGTACAAGACAGTCATGAGCAAACTGAAGCGTTTCTATGTGCCGTCTCCGGCCTGCGCGGACTTTATGCACAAAGCTGTAGGGGTACTTTTTCCGCAACAAGGTTCAACGGTTCTGACCTTTGATACAAGTTCCGAGGAGATACCACCAATTACTACGGAAGAACTAATGGAGGCTTGTAAAAAAGTGAAGAACAATAAGGCCCCGGGTCCAGACAGTGCTCCTAACATTGCCATAAAGACGGCAATTCAAGAGAGACCAGATGATTTTCTAGACGTCTACAACGCCTGTTTAAGGGAAGGAGTATTCCCTCAGCAATGGAAGAAGCAGCGTCTAGTGCTACTTCCCAAAGGTAAGAAACCACCTGAATTGCCATCCTCTTTTCGCCTACTCTGTATGTTGGACTCAGCGGGGAAAGTTCTGGAGCGCATCATATGCAACAGGCTTGTGAAGGCCGTTGAAATGGCAGGAGATTTAGCAGAGCATCAATACGGCTTCAGGAAGGCTCACTCAACGATCGATGCTGCTAGGCTCGTCGTTGAAATCGCACAAAACGCAATTGAAGGCAAGAGATGGAAAGGAGGTGCAAAAATGTATTGCGCTATAGTGACGTTGGACATTAAAAATGCGTTCAACTCGGCCAGATGGGATTGCATCCATAATGCGCTCCGCAATTTAGGAGTACCACTATACATAAGGAGGATTGTAGCTGACTACTTCCGCGACAGGATTCTGATGTATAACACGGACAATGGCCTCGCAGAACATAGAATTACAGGAGGTGTACCACAAGGCTCTGTGCTTGGCCCAATTCTGTGGAACATTATGTACGATTGCATCTTTAGACTTCGTGTACCGGAGGAAGCGAAGGTGATTGGGTTTGCAGATGATGTCGCGATAGTAGTGGTTGCAAAACACAAGGAGGAAGTAGTACTATGTTGCAACGAGACCATATTAACTATAAGGCGATGCCTAACTTCTCTTGGACTTCAGTTAGCCGAGCATAAGACTGAAGCGGTTTTGGCCACAGGAAGGAAGGAAAGGGAGTTGATTAGTCTTAAGGTCGGCGAGCATGTGGTGATCTCACAGCCATCCATCAGATACCTTGGGATTATAATAGATGCGAGATTGTCCTTCAAGGAGCACCTAGAGGTCGCAAGTAACAAAGCTGCAAAGGTAAATGCAGCTCTCTCGCGGATAATGCCAAACACTGGAGGCCCACGACAAAGTCGAAGGCTGCTTTTGGCAAACGTCGTTACGTCAATAATGCTGTATGGAGCTCCAGTCTGGGCCGGCGCTATGAGGAGGGAGAGTTACAAGCGACGGATGATATCGGTGTACAGACAAAGTGCGCTAAGAGTGGCTAGTGCTTTTCGTACGGTATCAAGCGACGCAGTATGTGTGGTCTCAGGAATGCCACCCATCGATATTCTAGCAGCAGAGAGGCAGAAACTATACATAATTAGCAAACGCACGGCGACTCCACTAACGGAAAATAGTAAAACGGAGAGATTGCAAACCATTGCTGAGTGGCAACAAAGGTGGGACCAATCCAACAAAGGGCGATGGACACATCGCCTTATACCATTAATCAATAAATGGTTAAATCGGTCACATGGAGAAATAGACTTTTATCTATCCCAATTTTTGACTGGCCATGGGTGTTTTCGAGCTTTTCTGCACAGGTTTAAGTACGAGGATACTCCTAATTGCCCTAGCTGTGTAGGGACGCTGGAAGATGTGGAACATGTGTTTTTTCACTGTCCGCGCTTGCAAGTCGAACAGGGTGAACTATACGAGGCATTGGGGCAAGTGCCGACCCCGGAGACTATCGTCAATCTGATGCTTCTCTCATTGGAAAGATGGAACGCAGTTGCTTCCACTGCTGCAAAAATCATAAAGGCATTGCGGCGCTTTGAGCAAGAGAGGTTGCACACAACAAACGAAATGAGGAGCTAGTAAGGCTACACCCGCCCCGTGAAGTAATGCTTAACGGCGGTTCCGCGGGGTATTTGGGAGGGAGTGAATAGGACGGGTGGTGGTTTTAGTGGGTAAAAATCCCACACGCTTAGGAGCTAGGCTCTTAAGTGTCTTTAGAACACACACACACACATACACACACACACACACACACACACACACACACACACACACACACACACACACACAAACACACACACACACACACACACACACACACACACACACACACACACACACACACACACACACACAGACACACACACACACACACACACACACACACACACACAAACACACACACAAACACACACACACACACACACACTCACACACACACACACACACACACACACACACACACACACACACACACACACACACATACACACACACACACACACACACACACACACAGACACACACACACACACACACACACACACAAACACACACACACACACACACACACACACACACACACACACATCCACACACACAGACGTCATTACGAGAATAGTAAAAACGTATTCAGATCAAAACACGTATTTCCATCAAAATCTCGCAATCGAAATTTTTCATGATTCCTATACTTCCTTTATACTAAGTATAAGAAAGTAAAAAGTAAATAAAATTAAAATTTAAAATTAATTTAATACAAAACAAAAAATTTAGAAAACAATTAGATTAAATCAAAATTTAAAAAATTTAAAATGGTGATACATATTACATTTACTTGACTCACCTCCAAAATTGTTCGGATTACACATCGATTCCTCGTCAGTAACTTTATTTAGAAAATTAGTTGTTTTTTGTATTAATCACCTAATAAATCAATTTTAATCTCTCTTCCACAGTTTCAGCGACATGTTATTTTCCACAGCAAATCCATGGAAACTATATAACAAACCGTTCCAGTGTTTCAATTTCATCATACCAAGTTTCATCATGGGGCATTTGCCATGGACGTAAACACAATAACTATTTATTATTAGTTAAATCACCAATGCAAGATAGAGAATGTTTCAAGTGCTATCAATTTAACGTCGTAACAGAAAATATAATTCTTGTTTACACCGAAAAAGGTAATAAAGCGCGTGATCATAAATGTTATCCGACTGCCGATGAAGGTTGGCGCACATGTCCAACGCAAAATGATATTCATAACATACGAAATAATAAACGGTATCATGAAATGGTATTGTACAAGCTGATTAGCGATGATAATATACCAAAAAATCGGGTGCCATGTCCGGTGAATGGACGATATAAGATCGAATATACGCGCCGCGATTCGGAACAGGTGAAATGTGTTAAATCGGAATTGGATACGTGTCCATCGAATTCGAATATGAATTTACGTTTCAATGAATGTAACTTAAATTACGGAGATTTACATTACGAGTGTGTTGACACATGGCAAGGTGATGACAATATCAAATTTGTAGCCCTACTCGATGTCGGCAATAGTACGCAACCTGGTTTTAAGTTTCGATGTGCAACTTATGAGGACATCGATAGCAATGGTGGCATTAAAATAACGATTGGTAACGAGACATGCAGTTGGGCAAGGAATCGTAAACGCATTGGAAGCAACGAGTTAGATTTAGACGATATGCCAAAAGAGACAATTGTTATGTATCCGGCCGAGGAGCAGCCAATTCCATCGAATTTACCGACATGCTCGTATCCGCAAAATTTACTAGGCAAATGGATACATTTTGAAATTTCAAATCAATTTATAATATTCCGTGATGCAATCACACAGAAAACCCATAAAATGGGATGTGTCGAAAAATTTCACAAACCGAATCGATATTTAGTACATAGTCGAGATCAATGTTTACAATCAAATTTCAAATGTATTTGGATGGAGCAAAGAACCCCTAACGTTGTTGAAGTTCAGATAAGCACAAAATCATCGGACCAGTATGATAGCTCATTATGTGAAGATAACAGTTTCAATGATAATTGGTCTACGATCGTGCGCCTCGACAAATATCTATTAAAATCCGCGTGTCCAATCAGCGGTTACTTTTTTGGATTACTACCCGATGAAACATCGTTGTGCGCTAATTTATCATCAGAGTGCGTATCAAAAGGTATTATGCACTACAATGTATTCGCATGCCAATATGGTGAGTTATATGACGATCGAAAATACTTGTGCATCGGCCAATGGGAACACGGTAACTTGGTGTATACATTTACAAAACGTATCGATATGGGCCGTTATGAATGTTTTGTTGGCACAAATATATCGAATAATACAATGTTCATAGCAGAATCGGGTGAAAGTTGTGTAATAGGAATTGACCCGTATACCGAAGGAATGAAAATGGTCAAGGCAAATGAGTGTCCGGGTATAAACAATAATGTGAATATCTCACATGACCGCACAGATCATTACAATGGCGAAGAAAATTCAAACAGTACAACAACAAAAACCACGATTATGACTAATATTAATACGTCAACAAGTGCTAAAAGTGACTCGGCCAAATTATTCACATACAGATCAATTTTATTGGTTCATTTAGTATTTTTTTACATATTTTTGAGTTAATAAATAATATTTACTAAATTTAGTGGGAAATTGGTATTTTCCCATAGACTTAAACTACTTTGTAAATAAAGTTAAGAATAAATATTTTATACTGGCAAATTTTGTGTTATCTAAGTTTTTTATTTAACTTAAGGGTTCTCTCTTTCTTTTGAAATGTTCCTGGTAGTAAGTATTTTCGTTGCATCAACACCCGACCATGACAGAATGATAAGTTTTTAATTGAGCTGGGTTTAGGAATAAATCGATCTGTAAATTTTAAAAGTATATAGTAAAAGAAAAAAGGAAATCTAATCGGATACATACCAGAGACGTTCGTCGACGGGTCAAATATTATTGTCGACAATGACACATCAAAAATGCATCAACATTGCGTCGATGTCAAATTTACATCAAAAAAGCGAAATGTCGAATACAAGTAATTTGGTCGAGTTTGGCATGTTTTGTTTTTCCGCTGTTTCTTTTCTGATTCAGTTTGACTTCCCCTTTAATTTTTATTACCTTCATTTTTTAATTTATGTTTTACTCGAGAATAATAGAATAAGATTTTAATATTTTTGATTATTTACGGCCAATACTTCATTTTATGAGTCGGCTTTGACTTTCGTGTCAGTAGGACGTTTTCCTGTTTTTTCTTTCATAATTTTTACTGTTTATTTTCTAAAACAGCCTGCCCAATCATATGGAATACAAATTACCAACACGAACATACAATTAGTTAAATATTGTGATCCTCCAAATATCGTTTGCATTCGACTTTGATGTGATTAAAAATGATCGAGTGAAGCAAACAATAAAATGGTTGGCTTTAACAAATCAACGACCCAGGCGAAATAGCAGAACTGTACGGCTGAGACGTAATCCTGGCGCTATTAAATTGCAGTTTTTTGAATAATGATGAGACCAAGCTCTTTTGGCATGTTCTTTTGTGAAATAGTTATTGCTCAAAATAGAGAATGCAAAAGTGAAATTAAGAAAATATTTAAGTATTTGTAAATTTAAACTTATCTTGCAATTTGTTATCCTTTATCCTTTGTTCACCTTATCTAATACAAAATTATCTATTTACTTATTCGATTATTTACTTACCAAAATATTGTATTTTTAAACTTAAATTTCAATTTGATTTATGTCAAAATTATGACAGAATTACTACAACATTGTGATTACATGTACTTAGTTAAGTTGAATTTAATTTGAATTCAAAATATGTTGTAATTTGTAAAGTTTTGTAAAGTTTTTATTGTAATGCTAAGTCATGATTATTATAAAACGAACTGCCGTATAAAAAGAAGAATTAAAATTATCAAAAATTCAATAAATCTTCAATAAAATATATTTTCAATTTCAAAATATATTTGTTTGATTTTATTTGCAAATAAATGTCAGTGTTGTTATTATATTCAACTTGGGATAAATGCAAAAGCACATGGTCCCTCGAGCCGGATCGGCCCTTTTTTCATCGAAGCATAAAGGAAAAAACTCGTTTTGGAGCATCCACATTTTTGGCCATCACCATCTTAAAAGCAGCACCTTATCAGCTTTAATCGAGCTATTTTTTGATCAAAGTATAAACAGACGCTACATCTGGACAATTCTGGAAAAAATAGAAGATATTCATTCATCGGATTGCAAAACCATATGTTCAGCTACGTTTACGGCTTAATGAAATAAGAGTTTATTAAAATGGCTGAGCTAACCGCTCTTAAAAAACAAAGAGCTACAAGTAAGGGAAAGCTAACAAATATTATTATTTATAAGTTCACAACGGAAGCTAATACAGAGACTCCAATTGAGCAATTAAACGTGCGTCTTAATCGCGTGGAAAAGCTAATGCAGGAGTTCACCGATTTGAATAGTTTACTATTCCAGATTGATGCAACTGAGCAAGGTGACGCCATATACGAGGAAAATTACTACAACGCGGTCGCGGCTCTAAACACTCTGTTTCGATAAAATAATCTTAGCGCGGGTAACGGCATGACGAAGATGCTTCAACTCTAATTCAACAAATTCCGGCCGACACAAATTTGTTTCATGTTGCAACCTCTCATCCTGAGAAAGTTCAAGTATCATCAATACTTTCCACGGCGCTAATAAACATAATGGATGCTTCTGGAAAACTTATATCCTGTCGGGCACTGCTTGACTCAGGATCTCAAGCAAGTTTTATCACGGAATCTTGTGTGCAACGCCTGCAAATTCAAAAGCGTAATTCTCGTATCTCCGTAAGTGGGTTAGGCGGGTAGTGGGCTAGTCGCACTAGTATTGTCAAAGATTACTAGTAAATTACCCAGCAGAACATAGATATCAGAAAGCTCAACACGTTTAAAGGAATTAAGTTAGCCGATCCAAGCTTTGGCAATAAAAGTGAAATAGATATTCTCATAGGAACATTATCAACTTTTTATATTCTGCAAGATGGTCAAATTTTTTTTTTTTTTTTTTTTTTTTTTTTTTTTTAAAAAGATTCTTTATTCAACTATGCAATATAAACAATATATAAAAACATAAAAAATATAATTAAATGAAATATAAATAAGCAAATATAAATATATAAATGTAATGTACATAATTGAAAAAAAAAAATTAGGTTAGTTCTTAGACATACAATGTCTGTTTAGAACTACCAACAATATGAAAATGTAAATAAAATAATGAGGAAGAGGAACAATAAAATTCAATACTAAAGATTAAAAAAAAAATAATAATAATATAGCATTAACAACTAAAATTAAACAATAGTAAATGAAGAGAAAAATAAAAATAGCAAAAATAACAATATAAGAAAAATGAAAGGAAAAAAAAAATATATAAAAAAAAAATGAGAGCAAAAATAAACAATTTTTAAAATTTAAAGCATAATTTAAACAATTACATCAAAAAGAAATTCGACACTTTCATTAATAAAAAGCCACCCTTTAACACCATGGAGAAACTTTTTTAAATTACGTTCAATTCGTATATTGAGAGGTAGTTGATTGAAAATTCTTGGAGCTGAAACTAAAAAATATTTGCGGAAATGTGTTGTATTAAATTTTGGAATAAATTTCATACATAAGTTATTTTTCCTCAATGAGTAGGCATGATAAGAATACGAACGATTACCGCAAATATCAAAGAACATCTTTAGAACCTTAAAAACGTATAAATGTCTCAGGGGAAGAAGTGAGTTAGATGCAAACAAAGGCCAAGAAGCCGAACACTTTTGCTTGAAATACATTACTCTAATAATATACTTTTGAGCTATCATTAATTGTTTAATAGTATTAAGGTAAGTACCCCCCCATGAACAAATACCATATCGAAGTTTGGAATCAACTAAGGCATGATAAAAAATTTTTAGAACTGCAGGTGGACAATGATCTCTTAAACGATACATTTTTCTAATAGAGAATGTAAGGTGCGAGACTAATGCTTTAACGTGTAATTTCCAATTTAAACAGCAATCAATCGTAATCCCAAGGTATTTAATACTTTGAACACATTCAATTGGGACACAATACTGGGAGCAACCCATCCTAGTACAACGATTATCATGATAAACGATTGTTATTTCGAATTGGTGCACTGGGGAGGGCCTTTCGATTAACCCTAGCAAAACAGTCCTGGTGCCCTTCACCAAAAGACGTAATTTGAACCTTGGTTCAATTAGTCTTAATAATATAAATATCGGATACTCCAATGAAGTCAAATATCTGGGTGTTGTCCTAGATAAGAAACTAACTTGGAACTCTCATATTACTTCAACTACCGAACGCGCGGCCAGGGCCATGTGGGCCTGCCGGCGTATGTTCGGCAGGACCTGGGGCCTGAACTCAAAAATGATTTACTGGATGTACATCATGATAGTGAGGCCAATTGTAACATATGGGGCAATAGTTTGGTGGCCTAAGGTACAGCAAAAAGTTATTATGAACAAGCTGACCTCATTACAGAGACTAGCATGTCTCGGAATTACAGGTGCTATGCGCACCTGCCCTACGGCGGCAATGGAAGCTCTCATCGGGCTCACTCCACTTCATATCCACGTCAAAAAATCAGCTGCTACCTGTGCAGCTAGATTGAAGCTCGCGAATCAATACAGTCATGATGACCATATGGGTCACCTGGACATTTTGAATGAACTTCCAGACCTGAATATGTTCTTTAGTGTCCCGGACGTTATGCCGAAAGAACTCTGCTTTGGCAGGAATTTCGTGGTAACAATCCCCGATAGAACAGACTGGGATACTGGGTTACCGCAGATGGAACCTAACAGCCTAGTCTGGTACACTGATGGATCAAAAATGGATAGTGGAGTCGGCATTGGTGTCTTTGGACCCAATCACAAAATATCGAAATCACTGGGTACTTACCCCAGTGTTTTTCTAGCCGAAATTCACGCCATCGAAATCTGCGCCTCTATTATTATGACCAAAGGTCTTAAAGGCGCATCCATCCACATTTTGTCTGACAGCCAAGCAGCACTGAAAGCATTGGCTTCTAACTGCTTGGTTTCCAAGTCGGTTCAAAGTTGTTATAAACTGCTACAATCTCTCTCTTGTCAAAACAAAGTAAGGTTGTGGTGGGTGCCTGGTCACATGGGCATCACTGGAAATGAGATAGCCGACGAACTTGCACGGGCAGGCTCGTCGACTACACTCATTGGCCCTGAGCCTTTTTGTGGTATCCCGTGGGCTTCTGCAACCTACACAATCAGTAAATGGGAAAAAATACAGTGCTTGACTGATTGGAACTGTATTCCCGGCCTTAGACAAGCCAAATCTTTGATCAGACCATTTCACCACAAAAATTTGGCGATCAATTTCAGCAAAGGAAATATTAGGAAACTTGTGAGTTTTCTCTCAGGTCACTGTAACCTGAGATATCATTTGAACAAAATGAACCTGTCCACAGAGACGGAGTGCCGACTCTGTTTGGAAGAGACAGAAACCGCAGAACACATACTATGTGAGTGTGTTGCTCTGTGCACACGGAGGTGGATTCATTTTGAAGAGAGGTATCTGACCCCGGAGAAATGTAAATTGGCCTCTATAAATAGCATTCTCGCCTTTATTAGAGAGGTGGAGAAGCTCCTGGAGTAACAGTACCCAACAGCACAAAAGATCTTTTAGGTCGTAGTGCTAGCCGCTTTTGGGCAGGGACGAAAAAAAAAAAAAAAAAAAAAAAAAAAAAAAAATCATGATAAACGATGTCACTATTTACGCATGGGTAGCTAGTTAAATTAAAAAACATAGCTTTAGATTTAGGGCTCAAAACAAAGGTGTGAAAATTAAACCATTGGCTAAGAATCAATAGATCATGATTAATATTAGAAATAATGTTAGCATAATTATTGGACTTGTAAACGAACGCCATGTCATCAGCAAACGCCACCACCGTGCTTTTGAATTTTTGGGAAAAAATGGAATTAATATAAATGAGGAATAAAATTGGACCGAGCACTGATCCTTGAGGAACACCAGCTGGTAGAACAGAGCGATTGCTTAAAACACCATTTATACGAACGCATTGCGAACGATTATCAAGATACGATTTAAACCAAGTTAAAATGAAACCTCTAAATCCAGCATTCATAAGTTTAACACAAAGCAATTGGTGATTGACCATATCGAATGCTTTCATAAAGTCAACAAATAAAGCACCAACCGATTGATTTTTGTTAAGGCCAATATGAAGAGGGTTGAGAAATGCTAATAAAGCATCCTCAGTACCCAGACCAGCACGGAAACCGAATTGAGCATCACTAAAAAAATGTTTACTGTCCAAATATTCCACCATACGATGTTTAACAGCTTTCTCAAAAACTTTAGAAATTACCGGCAATAGGGAAATTGGCCTGTAATTTCCGACAAACAACCGAGAATCCTTTTTATGCAACGGAATAACAATAGCTGACTTTAAACAATCGGGAAATATGCCACAAGTGATACTTGCATTAAATAGAAAACATAAAATGTCAACAATATTATGATTAATATTTTTTAAAACAATGTTGCTAAGACCAAATTCATCAATGGAACACTTTGTAGGGAGGGAATTAATAATCGAAAAAATTTCACTGGATAGAAAAGGGCGAAAAAAGAAACTAGAATCAACTGACCTTTCTTGAACTAGTAAATCAACATTCCCCGGTAATAAATGCGAGTTAGCAAGGCTAACAGTATTAGTAAAATAGTAATTAAAACTATTAGCAATATCAAACGATGAAGTAAATTTACCATTAAAATCATCCAATACTTCATAAAAATATTCAGCCTTAGTATTAGAATTCAATATCTCATTTACAACTGCCCATTGCTGTTTAATATTGCCAGACTGATGATGAAATTTAGTCAAGTAGTACTTGGCCTTAGCTTGTTTAATATCCCGTGTAACATCCTTAGAATATTTATTGTAATATTTTCGTAAGCTAGCATTCAGAGGTAGGTTATGAACTCTTCTACCCAGCTTATTTTTTTTATTAATCCGGCGAACCAGAGAAGAATTAATCCATGGTTTAATGTTAACACAATTGCTAGTCATGTTGAAAGAGCTAGTACAATCGGAAATAATGTTAGATAATCTGGAAAGAAATACCGAAAATGCTACATTAGGGTCAGGAATTGAAGTAATATTCACCCATGTCTCAGACTGTAAAATATCATTAAGTCTTAAGTAATCAATTTTCGAAATCACTTTATCCGTAGAGGGGCAATTAATTCCTGAAACTTCCTGCTGTAACTTAAATTTAGCAAAAGTGGCACAATGATCAGAAACATGTAAATCTTCAACCCAAGCATCGGATAATACAGGATTAGTCAGCCTACAAAACATATGATCAATACAAGATTCCGAATTACCAAAAATTCTAGTAGGGCAATTAATAATAGATTCAAGCCCATGACTTGCCATCATGATATTATATTCATCAATTAAATTAGAACTAGTTAGTATGTCAATATTAAAATCTCCAAGAATTAATAAATTTTTCGATTTCACAACACACAGTAAGGCATTAAATTCAACTAAAAACTCAGTTATACTAACAAAATGGAACCTATACACACATAAAATGGAAAATTTTAAGCCACCAAAATTACAATCAACCAACAATATATCAGCACTTTTTAATGAATAATCAGTATTGGTTACACCATTTATGCAAGCGGCAACAAAAACTGCAACACCACCTGCACGAAATCTATTGTTGCAGTTCGCATATAATGTATAACCATCAATCCCATAAAGGGAAAGTTCGTGATTAGAAATCCAAATTTCCGATAAAAAAATTAAATTAGGTAAAACCGGGAAAGAATTCAAATGGCATAAAAGAGTATCGAAATTCTGCCGAAAGCTACGAATGTTTTGATGCATCACTAAGAGTTCAGATTTGATCACACTGTTACTTATACTATCATTAAAGGAAGCACGAATGGAAGAATTACTGTTGGAGGTCACATCAACAATGACCATGAAATTAGAAACGATTATAAAGCGTCAAGATCAGACAAATTATTGATGATCTTGACTTCATCTCCCTCACATTTACGTAACATAATTCTTCCATTGCGCGACCACAAATATTTATAATGCTTAGATTTTCTAATTTCTTTTGCCTTTTTAAAAATCATATACTTAATTTTAGTCATGCATTCGTTTATAAAAATTGGAATATTGTTGTTGTTATTTAAATTTAAGCACTCCGTTGATAAATTCTTTTTTTTCCGCTTGGCTTGTAAAACTGCGTTCCGAGTAGAACTGTTAATAAATTCAACAATAATTTTACCCGATTTCCTGACGTCACTTGATTTAATTTGGTAAATTGACTCAATATCAGAATCATTGACAGCTACATTTAAACCCGATGAAAATAAATCCAAGGTTGTTTTTAAAACTTCATTATTATTTTGAAGTACCGGTACGCCAACAATATCCACTGATTTATTTTTCGCACGTTGCTCAAGGTTATCAATAGCTGATTCCAGTTGCACAATTTTTGATTTTAAAATAGCATTCTCTTGTTTTAATGATTCGAAAATGCTGATAACATCATCAAATCTTGAATTGAAAGATGCTGAATAGTAACTTAACTTGTCACATATAAATTTAAAGGAACCAGGAATGTTATTAAAATCACAATCATCACTGGTTAACACAGGAACAGAATTTGATGAACCACCGTTGTTCTTTTTTACATCACAATTTTCACAAGTCCATAATTTTTTTTCCTTATGAAAGAGATCAATTTCACTCTGCGACATATTAACGCACGATGCATGGACCATTAAATTGCACTGGGAGCATTTTAGTTTTAATACATCACGGTCACGGCTCACTTTCAATTTGCACACAATACATGACATATTAGGAAAAAAATGTATATATATATATATAACTGTAAATTTAGCACAATACAAAATATGAATTATACAATTCAGATTTATTATTATTATTATTATTAAAAAATTTGTTTTGATTTTATATTTCGACTGTCCTCTTCAACAGACAAAACAGAATTCGAACTAATCCAAATTAACCAATCTTATAAAACACCATTTTCATTTTGATTGTTTCCGGACGTGTAAGTGGCATTCCATGCAGCAATCCCACGACCATGGTAGCTCTGACAAACCAGAAGGAAGAAATCGTTGACATCGATAAAAGTTTACGAAGATTTTGGGAACTAGACTCAATTAATGATCAGAAAACCATTGAACCTCTGAGGGAGGAGGTGTGTATCCCTGTAACTATATACTCATGTCACATTATTTATTGTGCAATTTAAAAATTAAATTAAAATAGTTTCATTTATTTTATAATAATAATAAACAGTTCAACATAAATATAAACTTTGATGTGTTTCATTAATACACTCAAAACGTTTATTTTTACCGTTTATGTTGTGATTTTAGTGAATTTTGTGTATTTTTTGTTAGTGATATTAATACGGTATTCTTAATGCTACAGGGATATGAACCAATCTGTTGAAGGTGCATCGTTGCGATGTGAAGTGATGCGGTCGAAATTCAAAAATATGTGTGTTAAATTAAATCTTAAAACACATTTGACACACATATTGTTAGTTCAATGAAACTATATCTAGATGTGTGAAAAATGTGAATAAATTGATTTTTTATAGTGAATCAAAGTAAAAAAATTTGATCGGACATGTTGTAATAATGTTCAAAATGTTGATTTGAACCGTTCTACTCAGGTAAGTGATTGTAAAAAAACATTTAATAAGTCTAATTATTATTATATTAGTGTAAAATCTTAGACTCTTGTACTTAAATTGTAAATTTAATATAGTCTTGATTTACAGTTATCTAATAGATTACCACGGGTGGGGTCTATTTAGTTATTGAGAATAAACAACTTGTTGTTAATATTAGAGTTAAATTTATTCTATTTTTATTTTATTTAATATTCACCTTTTATATATATAAATTAAATTCTTTATTGATTTTTGGTTAAAAAAAAATAATTTTTATTTTTAACTTATTTGTTTAACATCGAAATAACAACTGATTATTTTCTTATTTTCTAATTACAATTTGCTTAATTAAAAATATGTAGAATATTAAACCATGTCGTCAAGAATATTCACTCAGCATTATGCCGGATGCGCGTGTAACTTGTTGTCATTGCTAATGCAACGAGACAAATATGATCACGTTGTATTTTTGTGGGAAACCTAATTATTACGCGTGTTAACTCCTCCCCCTTAAATGTCGAATGCTCACATTCGAACCATCGGAAAAACGGTGTTTCATAAAATTTCCGTCTATGCTCTGAGACCCCTTTGGGTGTTATCGTTTGAGGCGTCTCTGGTTCGTTGTATTAATGATTCGTAATTTCTTAGTTTTGGTATATTTTGTAGTGATGACCGCTATTCCCAAAATGATGACTATTGAGAATGATCCCCAGCTCGTGAATCGCTCGATGGCTCCCTCCTTTTTAAGGAGCCCAATGTGACGAGTATTATTTATATGAATATCTTTCATCATTTGTAATGAAAGTATTTCCTTGAAATCACTTTCTTCCGGCGTCGGCTGTAGAATAGCTGGAAGTACTTGAATGGTCGTTTTTTCTTTAGAAATGTAGATGTTATTTCCAACTGACAAGGTAGTATTGCTGAATTTAATCAAATATGTTCCATTGAGTTTCTGAGTTTCGTTATTAATTTTGATGTTCCCATCGAATTGATTCAGTAGAACTAGACCCTCCGATATTTCGTTAATTGTTTGAATATGTTGATTGTTGTTGTGTTTGCATTTTGGAAGGTCGACTTATGAGCAAGTTGGGTAAACAAGAAGAATTACTTATGTCTAGTATATTATTTTGGTTACATATTGAAAGCGAGTTGATCGTTTTACATTCGTTAATAATACTATAAATCTTATCGTGATTTTTAATGACATTTTCATACTCAATTCTCAATACTCAATTTCGGTCACCTTATCGTTTCTTCTGACCGGTTTGACCAATAATTTATCATATAGTTCTGGAGTTGTTACCGGAATGTACACAGTATAAAGTAGACATAATTTGCTACTAATGATTTTGATATTAGCGAAATCTAACGCCTCCTCGGGAGTACTATATGGTAAATTTTCGGTTTCCAGTGTATTAATGGCTAATTTAATTTCAGAATTTGATAAAACGAGTGAATTTATAATCCCTGCTTTAGCCCAGTGAATTGCGTACTTAATATTTACCAATTCTTCTTTCATTAGTTTTAATTTATATTGAATAATTAATGCTAATGGGTCGTTTAATTTATTTTCTTTGTGAATTTCGTTAATAATTAAATTAGCCATTTTTGTAATATTATTGATTCTTTCATTGTACAATCGGTTTATAACTACTTGGTTGTTGTTATTCTCTAATGCATTATTCATTTTATCTTTAATTACTTTGAAATCCTCGTGATCGGGATTTCCGACTATCCATTTCCATGCACTATCTATAAATTTTAAGGATCGTTTGGATTTACATATGTATTCTAAGGCTGTCCAGTAATGTTTGTAATTCCGAGAGTTCATGCCTCAAATAGGAGTGCAATGGGTGATCTATTGTCATTTCTTTGTCCAGTATGGATTGCATTCTGTCTATGTAATTTTGGTGTTTTCTAATTCAATTATATGGATTAATTTGAAGTTTTCGTCCTGTATTTTTGCTTGACCTGTGCTAATTGAGATGATTTGAGAATTTGTGTAATCATTAATTTGAATTTCTGCCAATGTGTTGCTTAAGGCGTAACTGTAATAAAAATATGTTTTTGTTTCTTAGGATTTAATATTGCTTTTGTGAATTACTCTTCCGGACTCCGTTATAACTATTGTATTTCTGTCTCCCGTTACTATTTCGGGTTTGAATCGTTCTGTTAATTTCGATCCTAATCTTTTGTTATGTTTTACATAGATTACTTGACCTGCCTGGTATATGTTTTGATCGGGGTACGGTTTTTGTTATGGTATTTCAGATCTGTTTCCTGCTTTTGTTTTGTCTTTAGTATGGTATCTTGTCGGATTTGTTCTAATTGTTCAGGATCTGTGTCAGGGATTCTGCCAAAATATATTTCCACTGGCCGTTTGCAAGTTGTCGAGTGGATTGAGTGGTTATATTCATTAATCGCTCTCTCTAGTAATTCATTAAAAGTTCGCTCTACCCCATTAGCCTTTAGACATCTCATCATTTCTGAGAGTGTCGAGTAAAATCTTTCCACTTGGCCATTCACTTCACTTTTGTATGGGGGAGTTTTGAAGACTTTTATGTTTAAACCATCTTCCATCATTGATATTATGGAATTCGAGTTGAAGGATTTTTCATTGTCAATTACCACAATTTCTGGTACACTAAAGAAAAAGAGTTTATCTCTAAGTGGTTGTTTGATGTCTTCTGTCGCTCTGGATTTTAACGGTCTGCAGAAGGCGAGTTTACTGAATTTGTCAATTGCCGGTAAAACCAATTTATTTTCTGTTGAGTAAATATCTAGATGGAGCGTATGTCCAGGATAATTAGGGATAGGTGTTGGGGTAATAATAGGCATATTGGGATGGTGATCATATTTATTCTTCTGGCATATAACACAACATTTGACCAGCAACTTAATTTTCCTGATGATCCTGGGGAAATAATAATTTTCGATTATTTGATCTCGATTTTCTTGAGCATTACGATGTGCTCGTCGATGGACAGATAATATTTTTTCCTCTTGTTGGTCCGTAATATCTTGTACCATCTTCTAAGTGAATCGAATTTTATAGTCTCTGAAATGTATTGGGTACACTTCTTGAACTTTTCCCATTATATGTTCTGATGTCTTCAATCCGTTAATCGTGAGTGGATTAAGGTAACGTTTAAAAAAATTTATAATGTCTGAATTTGAAAAACTTGCTTGTGTAATAATGTGCCTGGAATATTTTGGAAAAGGGTTTATTATTTGGTACGAACTTCCCTCGCCTACGTTTAAAATTAGTTGATTGCGGAATACATTAACTGGGGTTTCGACTGTGGGGACCAGATCATCCGGAGAACTTTTGTCGCTATGTTGTGTGACTGACATTTTGATATTTTAACTCATAATTGATTTGATATTTTAACTCTTCCAGGATAGCTTTCCAACGTTTCATCTTGGAGTTGTTATTTTTATTGCTTAGGGCATATGTCAATAGTTGGTGGTTTGTGAAGATCTTCACTTTCTTTGATCCGTAAAGGAAATTTCTCAAAGATGTTAACGCCCAAATTATGGCGAGCATTTCCTTTTCATTAGCCGCATAATTTTCTTCCGTTTTATCTAAGGTTCTTGAGAGAAACGTGATTGGCCTTCCCTCCTGAGATAAAACTGCACCTAGTGCAAAGTTGGAGGCATCTGTAGTCAATTCAAATTCCTTTTGGAAATTTGGGAATGATAACAGAACTTCGTTGGAGACGAGTGAAGTTTTTATTTTGTTAAAGGCAGCTTCTTCTTCGGTGTTAAGCTTTACCATTTTATTTCTTGAGAGGGTTTTGGACACATGTCCGTCTTCTCCTTTTAAGAGTGAAGTCAGGGGCTTCTCAAGTTTTGCGTAGTCCCGGATGAAACGACGATAAAATCCGGCTAATCCCAAGAAGGATTTGAGTTCCTTCACGGTCTTGGGTACGGGAAATTCTGTTATGGCTTTTACCTTCTTCTGATTCGCTTTTATCCCATCTTTAGAGATGACAAATCCTAAAAATTCTACCTCATCCTGTAGAAATTCACATTTGTCGAGTTGAATCTTCATATTGGCGTTTTCTAACACTTTAAAAATTATCGTCATGTTCTTGAAGTGTTCTTCTTCTGTTTTACCAAATATGATTATGTCGTCGATATAAACGTAACAACGCTTCCCAATGTGGTCGCGAAGGATATCATCGAGGATGCGTTGAAATATCGAGGGGGCAATTTTAAGGCCAAATGCGAGGCGGGTAAACTCGTATTTTCCATGATTAACCGAAAACTGTTTTTTTCAATGTCCGATTCTATTAAAGGAATCTGATGAAAGCCGCTCTTTAGATCTATTATGGTGAAAAATCTGTTTTCCCCTAAGTTTGCCAAAATATCGTTGATCTCAGGTATTGGATACCTGTCTGAGATAGTAACCGAATTTAATTTTCGGTAGTCGATCACTATTTTGTATTTCTTTTCTCCCGATGCGTCTTCTTTTTTCCAAGGGGGCGAGTAGCAGGGACAGCAGAGACGCACCGATTTCAACAACAACGTCAAGAAACACTACCTGCAGTTAGTACGAATTTGGGTGACCGCGTGAAAACATGATGATGGAACGAAATCTCGCTCCCCTCACAATGGAAAAAAATGGTGGAGGGAATAATAATAGTTGTTTACAGCTTTTCAGAAAAAAGAGTTTGTGGCACCAGGAAATTTGTGTTGTCATTGTGTCTTCTTACAGGTTGGAGCAGTATATGAACTTTAAATTGTATTTTTGTCTTGTGCTAAATAAATTACTAAAAAATATATTACTAACAAATTTACTAACTATCAACTGCTTAGGTGTCTGGAACCGGGTTGAGTCTTTGTTGCTAACATTCCTTTCCCATCCTCTCGATCTTGTTATATGTAAAAAGGTGTACGACGGCGGCCTGGCCAGGGGCGGATATCACAACTATTAGACTTATGTGGTTATCGATGTGGCGCCTTCCTTTACGGGGTGAAATATTGCTATGTTGGCTTCATGAAAAAAAAAAAAATAAGCTGAGTATGGATGGTACATATTTCCTTGGTAAGTTAGAGTTATGGTGTCGTGTTGCAACATGGGTATAGTGGTGTGGTATTCGCATTTATAATACGGGAGACTTGCTTAATGCTTGATCGTACATCGGAATCAACCAATCAATCAATCAAGAAAACCATTGAACCTCTGAGGAAATTTGTGAAACCACAACTTGAAGGGAAATTTGGAAGCCCGTTTTGTTGTCCGGCTCCCTTTCAATGAACCTTCTAATAATTTGGGTCACTCTTTAGTTCCAGCTATTCAACAGTTCAGAGGGCTAGCACGCTGCTTTGCTTGCGATCCAAGTTTTGCGAAGCAGTATCACGATTTCCTGCGAGAATATGAGCAGCTAAATCATATGACGGAAATTCCACTGATGAAATAAAAGACGCAGGATATACCTCACCATGTAATTTGAGGATCGTTTTTGATGATTCCGCTAAAACCAGTACCGGAATATCGCTAAATGATTGTTTAGCAGCCCCACTATCTAGTCAACGCTATTTGCTATAATTTTGCGCTTCAGGGAACATAAAATGTTTTTTTCGGCTGATGAACAAAAGATGAACCATCAAGTGGTAATGTCTGGAGGAGACACCGATTTGTAGAAGATTGTTTGGAGAGGAGATCCCTAGAAGCCTATCCGGCATTTCCGATTGAACACTGTGCCATATGGATTAACATCATCATCTTTCTTGGCTACTCGATCTATAAAACAAGGCGCCGATAACAATAATTCTTCTTTGCCGTTCGCTGCTAAGGCTATTTCTAATGATATGTACCTATGACATCATGACTAGAGCCAACAATGAGAAACAATTACTACAGTTGCAAGAAAATATTACTGAATTGCTAGCCGAATATAATAAATAGGGGCCAAATATTGGCCACAGCTCCAACTGAGAAACAAGATGTTCAACTCAAGCCACTCCAGGATCACATACAATAATCTTCGAAATCAGATAAAGTTCTGGGCATCATATAGAATGCTAAAACTGATTGTATTATATTTACTTCCAATTTGCCAGAAACCACAATTTATACAAAGAGAACAGTTTTGGCGGAAGCGAGTCGGATTATTGATCCTCTTGGCTGGATAGCTCCTGTAGTTGTCAATACTAAAATCTTCTTACAAATGCTTTGGGCAGACAATCTTCAGTGCGATGATCCACTACTTGTGAATAAAAGAAATTGTTGCGAAAAAATTAGAAGTCAATTAAACAAAATTAAATTAATTTCCATTTCCAGATTTATTTAGACGCATTCCGAAAATAAAGTCGACGTTCTTGGTTTTTGTGTCAGATGGCATTCGCTGCAGTTGTTTATTTCAAGGTCTGTAACGATCGCATAAATTGGTTTGGCCAGCTGTAACAATATTTTGGTTTCAATACATCAACGTACCAATGTATTGTTCAATTATAAATCAAATAGAATAATTTATTACACGAGAGAAAAATTATCCGGTTCTTTTGGTTAGAGTATGGGTGAGCGAGATTGATTGATTGATTGTGAGTGTACGGCCAAGCATTATAGCAAGTCTCCCGGACTCCCGGGCACACACCGTACACCCGTTTACACATAACAAAACCGAAGGATAGGATAGGATTATTAGTTGGGACAGACTCGACCCGGTTACAGACACCAATGCGATCGATGATCGATATTTAGTAAATTAACGGCACAAAAGACAACACAATCTAACTACATTTTTAGATGATCATCTCTCTGGAATCCAGGGCCGGATACTCATGACTCCCTAAACCTAAATTAAAAATTATCAATGTTGTAATTTCCCCTGTTCGCCTTTCATTAATTTACCTGATAAAATATTTTAGAAAATCTAAAATTACTAAGCTAAAATTACAATTATAATTATAATTACAGTAGAATTCGCTTATAGCAAACACTCAAGGGACATAATTTTGTTCATTATAGCCGGCTGTTCATTTTAATCAGATATTCGTTTACGTTTATAAACGTAGTTCTTTGTTTGTAGTGTATAAGAAAAAATAAATGTTCGTACAAATTCAAGGCACACAACTATATGACAAAACCATATGATCATTATAAGCGTTTGTTCGTTATATACAATGGTTTGGAATAAACGGATTCTACTGTATTATAAAAAACATCATTATAACAAAATAAAGATAAAATTAAATAAAATAAAGTTGAAATTAAACTTTTATGATTGATTATGAGTGTACGACCAAGCATAATAGCAGGATCTCCCGGACGCCCGGCCTCATGCCGGACACCCGTACACATATAACAAAACCGAAGGATTGGATAGGATTATTAGTTGGGACAGACTCGACCCGGTTACAGACACCAATGTGATTGATAGTTAGTAAATTATTAGTACAATATATAATAAATAGGTTAGTACAAGACAGCATAATCAACTACATTATTAGATGATCATTTTTCTGGAATCCAGGGCCGGATACTCAGGACTCCCTAAATCCTAAATCTAAAACAGGGCTTAAAAAATTATTAATTTTGTAATTTCATCCTTGTCCGTCTTTTATTAATTACCTGATAAAATAATTAATAAAAATTTAAAATAACAGCGCTTATTTCCTTATTAATGGTCCTTTTATATCCAATTAAAAATTATTACTTACTGCAACAAGAATTAACATAAACATTAAACCGTTTAAACATAAATTTTTACTTAAAACTAATTATCAATTTCCTACCGATCCAGAAAAGAAAATATATAATTATGAATTCAATTATTTTATAAAATTTATATAAAATGATTTAAATGATAATATTACAGCACCACAATACCTAGATTTATTAATAATTCAATAATTGAATTAGGTACTATAAGTATATTAAGAATCAACAAATAAAATTAACATACAAATTCCCAGACAATTCATGAATAATTATTATAACAGGATCTTCAATTTTCTCGAGCACACATCGTACACCCATTTATCCATCCCCAGCCGAAGGATAAGAGTAAATTGTTAGTAATTATATAGTAAAAATAGTTAGCACATGACAACACAATTTCTAAACTACAGCTTATTCACTACTTGTTAATCCTGGAGGGTTGATTCAAACTAAAATTTAAATTTGAAATTCGGGATTAATTTTGATCCCTATAATAATGAACTATGTTTATTCTGAAAATTGGATTATTTATTAGTAAATTAAAAAAAAAATCCCTTAAAGTATTTTAAAACTAAATTAATTAAAATATATGAATGGACAAAACAGAATATATTACACATTACAAAAAAAAAAATTAACATTTTATGAAAACAAATATGGAGACTTCCCAATTCAAGGCTAAAAGTTCTAGAGGAATTGATTTTTCACAGCAACTTTATGACACAGGTGAATGCTTTCCATTGACGACATCGAAGCACCATTACAACAAAGAAAGCACAACCACCTCCGACACTACATAAATGTGACAGCTCCGTGTCCAACCCTGGCCGGGTAACACTATGTTCCTTTCACACACAGCAAAATCTAAGGATAGGAAAGGATAATTAGTAGTGATAGAAACAGCCCGGTTATAAACATCCAGGTATAGCCGGCAGTTAGAATGATTATTCAGTAATATTTATAAAAATTGATAAAAATTATCAGCACAAGACAACACAAAAATTCTCTGATATATTGTTTTATTAATCCGTATTAACTTACCTTTAAAACGAGCCCTACATCATAAATATCGGATATTTAGTTTTCCTTTTATAGCCATAAACACAACATCATGTTCATCATTATTCTCAAAATTTGACACCCTGTATTTTAAACAACAACAACAACAAAAAATCACGATCTACAAAATTTTTTTTTTAATCAAGACTACATATTCAAAACATAAAAATCATAAAATTAAAACATGACTTCCAAAAATTTGTCATTTGACGTATTTTTCACCATATATAGTATACGAGTATACCATATACATATGTATATATAAATATGAGTAATTTCATTTTAAAACAGCAAAAATTTTGGAAATTTGAACTTCATGATTTTTTATTTGTTTAATTTTAGGTGTACGTGTAGTAGTTAAAAAAATAAAAACACATATTTTTTATTTTTTTGATATAGGGTGTGTATTGCGCACAGGATGGTCCCAAAGTTTTGCAAAAATAGTGAAAAACGCCATTTGGAGTAAATTTCAAAGGCAAATTTATGAATTGAAAAATTAATCGATTTTAAAATTTTTTTTGCGTTAATTAGAGTGAATATCGAAATTATAAATTCTTATAAAATTATAATCAAAATTAAATTTTTTTGATCCGATATATAACGGTAAAATATTAAATGAGATATTAAACTTAATATACCATAATTTTTTTTAATTTTTTTTTTTGCTCAAAATAAAGCTTAACTAATTAGCTTTTACATACTCAAATATGACACTAGCGTTATTTTTTGTTTTTAAACTACAATAATTCAAACGTAAGGCATTCTTAATAAATACTCAACGTAAGGATAATAACAATAAAAATGTATGGTTCAATTTATAAATTTAATTTGAAATATAATGTTCACTAACGATTTGTGAATTTCAAAATGATTTAGTTACAAATTTATTTTTTGCCTTAGGTATAAAACAAGTGAGTAATAAAAAAAATATTAGTTGTGAATATCTGACAAAATTGTTTCTGAATTTTTAGTTAAAATTTTAATTTAGAGCAGTGTATACTTGATAATGTCTTCATATTATCAATGCTGTAAACCATTTTCTAGTGCAAAGTGCAATAATAAGTTGAGAGCTGTTAGTGAGTACGCTAGAGAAAGGATTATGTATTTGAATCCAGCTCGAGAATTAAATAATAAATTATACATTTGTTATACGTGTTACATAAATCTAGGAAAAATAAAATTGGATTCAACAAACACTGCAGATAAAAACGAAGAAACGATCGAATATCCGATTGCTGGAAGCAGCTCAGCAGGTTTTAATTTAGTAGATTCAGAATTAAGGAAAGTAGAACGGCTTGAATTAATTGAAAGTATCAACCAACATGTGCAACCTTATATGATGGAGCAGTTCTCAGCAATAAAAAGAAAATTATGTGAGAAGGTCGGATATTTTAAACGAGAATCAAGTGAAATTTCGACAGCGATTTATAAGCAGTTAAATTGCGACGAGGAACCAACGTGCTCCGAAAAGGAAAGGAAGATTTCGTATTATGAAGAGATTATGAATAATTTCAAATACCAGTTCGATGAAGGGGATTACGAAGACAAGAAGAAATTATTAATATTACTACCAAAGCAGATGAAACATCACGAAATTCTAGATTATTTTAAAGAAGGTGCTACCCGTTATTTAATTGATCACTGCAAGGATCTTCAAAGACATAATTGTACGTTCTCTTTAATAACTAAAAGCAGTATCCATAAAAATAAGATATCAGATACTGCACGGAGCTTAGTAGAATCCTTTTTTGAGGATGATGAAATAAGTGGAATGATGCCGGGGAGGCAGGATGTTCTTCAGAATACTCAGAAGAAGGTATTACTATGTTATCTAAATGGGCCTACATCGAGTTTAAATCTCGTCACCCTGGAGTTAAAATAGGATTTACAAAGTTCACACAACTCCGCCCAAACCACTGTTTAAAATTGGGTTCTAGCAGTCAACATATTGTTTGTGTTTGTCTTATGCACCAAAACATGAAGCTGATGATCGAACGCACTATAAAAGCAGTTCACCCCCGAGTCAATAGATTAAAGTTTAAAGATTACAAAGATTTAATTTCATTCGTTATGTGTGGTGATGAACAAATACAAGAATATTACATTAAAAAGTGTAAAGTGTGCTCTAAAAATTTGGAAGAACTTGAAAAGATGAAACCTCATCATTTTATATCGAAAGAGCAATCAAAATTTCTTAAACAAAAAAAAGAATCTTTACAAGAAGGGGATCTGCTTGTACAATATGATTTTGCGGCAAATTATGCTTTTATCGTACAAAGTCGAATGATTTTCTCGATTGTTCGTAGTATGCACTTGATGTAAAAATTATGGAATGGCCGGTCCCTGAAGTCGGCCATATAAATAACAAGCAATATTTGGATCATACTAACATTGGTAAAATCTCAAAATAGTTTCTAACTCTCAAAAGTGTTTCGTCTTTAATTAGCGATTTTGACTGTATTTTTTCAGCCAAAACAGTCAAATTCGCTTTATTTTCAAAAGGTAACTAATTAATGACGATTTAAGACATATAGTATAATTTTCATCATAATTGTAGCATTATATCAATGATATCATAATGTTGTGACACCAACAGTACGATGATGGAACTAAAAGGACCTATTGCCTTACTTTGTTGTAAATTACGTACCGCAAGGCAACGCCAGTCCAAATAGAAATAAAACTGTATCCTTAATGTTTGTATTCATATCACTTTTGGTTCACGAAAATAGTATGACTTTGTAAATCACTTCTGCGTAACATCTGTAGTTATACCTTATATAATTTTTTCCAGCCGTTAGTAATTTGCCCAGGATACCGTAGGGTAATCGCACCTTTAAATTTCAACGGAAAGTTTTATTAATTGTTGTGAATAATGCATGCACCTTCTGTCTAACACCGCTGTTTTCATAAAATAAATTATGATGTAGTGGAAAAAATACATAAAATAAAAAAAAATATTTAAATTTATTTGTATCTATTTTTGATTGGTTTATCCTATTATCACCTGTTGGGTCAAGGATGTAATCTATGCACTTATATAAATTCCTGTGTAAATAAAAATTCGCTCCGGTTCCTCTGTCTGTTTATTTATTGATTTATATAATTATCCGACGCTTAACATTACAAATTAGTAGTTAATACTACTAATATGTAGTCAATTGCTGCGTTCCTCTTAACGTGACAAACTGCAAATTAGTACTTATGTGTAGATGATAAATGGAACGCATAAAATTAGTTGTGAAAGTAAAATTAAATTTAAAGAACTTAAGTTGGAAATTTATTTATTAATTTGGAAATCAATCACTTTTTTAGATAATAATTGTACTAAATGTCCTGGCAATGGCGCCGCCATAAATTGAAAATGCAAACTACTCATAAAGTTTAGCAAGCGTAGCTTTGTTTGGTCAGAAATACTTGTGAGTACTTTGCAACGTTAAATGGAACGCAGCAAACTACAAACCGACCCCTATATACTCCCAACCAAATTCATACAAACCATAATAATACGTTTTGTTATACAATTTTGTACGTACGGATTATGATGAAAAAATCTATAACACTTCAGACTTACCATTTAAAAATTAAATATCCAAAATTAAAATTTCTCAAACAAGTGATTTTCGTAAAATAATTTTCATAATTCTTAATACACAATAATAATAATAATAAAAAAAAAACATGTAATATTATTTCCCAATTGCGCAAAAATATTCTCGGAAATATCGTTCCAAATATTTTAATCTAAAACCATATAATTTATCAATGCTAATCGTTATCCTTGTACTTAAGATAAAAGATAAATTTGACATAATAATTTAGCTAAATCGACGTTCGATAATTGCCGGTCTGTACTGTTTGGTTCACCGCTAAAGACACGGTAATATGTAGTTTACTTATATCCTCAGTGATTTTTCCTTTTTCTTTTATTCACATTTCCTGCCATGTTAATACTTGTTGTTTTTTCTAAGTTTTCATTCTTTCAACAATTTACCTGTATTATGTAATTTTCTTTGTATAACTCGTTCGTATGAAATTTTGGGTACCTTTAAGCTGACCAGATTTTTAACTTGAAGCAGGAAGCTTTCAAACTCCGATTGATGGACAATACTAGTTTGTTAGCGGCCGCCTGAACAAGGCTTTACGCAAATAATATGAAGCCACTGGTGGGCTGGGGTCTCTTCGGTGCCGGAATATATTTTAAAGAATATTTTTCTGTGATAGAATGTTTCTGAAGTCCTTTGTAAGTTCATTTTCGTTTAGATTATCACTTAGCTTTTACAGATCATTGCTGTCTAATTAGATTGTTAGGTTTTCTTGATTATTCTTGATGCCTAAATAACTAAGAAGGTTTCATAAACTGTTATTAAACTTGCAGAAAATACTCTCCAAATAGTTTCAATAAGTTGAGCTTTTTTAGAAATGTCTGTTTGGAACCTAGCGATGATTGCCGTTAAAGTAGCTCTTTATAGCAGCAATTTGATATTTGTGGAAGGTTTTCTAGAACCGCCATCATACTGCTTCCATCGCAAAAACAAGTAATTTGATATTCTGATAGCGCGTTATCGGCAAGGATTTTTTTTTTTAGAAAGCTACTATGTTTTAGAATGAGAATTTGTTAAAATAGAAAAGAAATCCAAAGGAGGATAATTTTGTCGAAAGGAGAACGAAGAAGGACTATTTTATCGATTAAGACGAACCCGTTAAAAGAAGGACAATTGTCACCAATGGAGAACGTCTGGTCAGCTTAGTACCTCGCCGGGACCGAACTAGTAAAATTAGCGGTGTGGTATTGTGTAGTCGTTTTGGAAAATTTGGTTGACAAAGGACTATTTTGTTTCTGGTTGAAATAATTTTAAATCATTGATGAATTTTCGTTATCGTTTAATCTGAAAATATATTTTTATTTATCTATGTAAAATCACAATATTTTTTTTAACTTTTTAATTTTTTTTTTTTTTTTTTTTTTTGACAACATATCCCGAACGTAAACTGTTTTTTCGGTTTTTTATTTGTTTTGCTTAGACAATTTTTTGGTACATTTATGGAGGTCCATAATTTTGTTTTGCTAGTTTCTTTTTTAATTTTTTCGAAGTCATATTAATACACATCTGAGTGCGGTTCTAATATGTGTCTAATCATGCAGTTTTTTTAAATAAGAGATGATTGCAATAAAACAAAAGAGTTAGATGATTGTGTTATGTCATTTTTTTTGATGTTTTATAATTTGCTATACTCCTATTTGTCATCTTTGTTACTCTGATGTTGGATGGGGTGGAGGTGAAATATATGACATGACCAAGCTGTTTTTACCATGTTTAGTCATACATATTTTGGAGCAATCTCCTTTTAGTACTACTTCCTTATAGGATAAGGAGATTGTTAAAAAAAAAATAAAATAATAAAAACTATTTGGGAGAAGGGGAAGGGTATGTTTATTATCTAGTATTTGGAATATTTAAATTTATTAATCAAAATGGCTTAATAATTTTTTATTTTTTTTTGGAATTTTATAATTTTTTTTTTATTATTTTTATTATCTTTTGTTATTTAAATAAATAGAAAAAATGTTATTTAATTATTTGGTTTTGTAGTAATAAGGCAATTAAATAAATACAAAGAAATTTGTTGCTCCTGCTTGTCATCTGCGTGGATTAAGAATTTCACGGCATGCGTTTAGTGTAATTTTCAACAGGGGATGTGGTATTTTGTTATTTGAAAAAAATCGGTGGGATTTTCCAACTCGCGGTATTATTTTAATGTAGGCTCGGAGAGGGGTGGGGCGTTAGCGCGCCAGGAGACAAATTTCCTGAGGTTTTTTTTTTGTTTTATTAAAGCTTTTATATAGTTAAATTGAAAATTAATTTACTTTTAATATCGTTATCTTATTACTCATGTTTTATTATTATTATTATTTTTTTTTCTTTTGGAAACTTATATAAATTTATGTATAGGGGAAAAATCGATTAAATTTTAAATTCTTAGTTAAGATTATAGAAGAGAGTTTTTTGTATTGTTTTAATTTTTTTATTAAATTGTTAAATAATAAAAGTGGATTGTAATAGTTTGAATTTTTTTTTTTTATAACAATTTTTGATTAACTTCTTTTATATATGTGACTTTTGAGTAGAATGGAAGAATATGGGGGATTATGACTAGTTTCAGTTTAGGTCCGTGCAGTGCTAGATTTTACCACTCAGGCACTTACGGAGTAATACAATGAAGTTTTCAGTTCTTATTTTAATAAACAATGAATTAATGTTTAAAATGAGCGTAAATCCCGAAATGTATGAGCCACAGTTTCACCATTTTGCAGAGGGCTGCAAAACTGAAATTGTTTCTTTTACACTAAAAGTTTTATAAAATCAGTAGATATTACAATCAATGTAATTTTTTTGCAAGGTACCAATTTCGAAAAGTCTGGCCTATCGTCTGCCCCAAAGGAATTTCAATAAACAAAATTATAGTAAAAGCTATTATGAAGTTACAAGACATTACAATAAACGGAGTGTTCAAGGAGTAGGATAAACAATTTGACCCCCAGAAATTGCAAAATTTCATTTTTTGGAGTTTTTCAGTTTTTTCTTAGCTTTGAAATGCATAAAATGCGAGCACACGATCAATTTTGCCCGGATTTCAGCAATTATTTTAAATAATAAATTTGAGTTTTATGTATTCACATCTCTTGTTTATTATGTACTGTTGTGTTGTAGGATAAAAAAAATAGAAACAATGTTATCTTGCTCTGCGTCCATCGATGAAGACACATCTCCAGCGAAAATAAAATTCAAATAATAAAGAACTCACGTGTTTGTTGTGTGGTGTCCTTTTGAATTAAGCCTTAATTTTCAGCAGTCGAGCTAAAAGGTTTGCCCTCTAATATTGTACTCATTAGTGTTAGTTGTCTGAATTCCGGATTGACTAGTTGTTTTTCTATAAGACTTCTATCCCATCGTAGATTAATTTCGCTTCTTATTGGTAAATGTGTGCAAGACTACCACGATGTGATTGCATTATGACCCAGCTTAAAAGTGGTAATAATTATGTTTTCGTCTATTTGCAGTCATCTCAGCACCACTCAACATGAATAAAGAACTCCCTTAAGGATGCCCCACTTGCTCGAGTTGTCCTTTGTTTGAAATATACCACTTATATTTACATAAAATTTAGCTGAGAGTAAAATAGCACGCAAATTCAGCGCGAAATTCCCTGAAATCGCATTCAACAAATTTTTCGACGTTATTGAGAATATGGTCCGAGTTCATTGTGTGTTTCTTTATTCCATTCAAATTCTTCATTAAGGGATGCTACATTTTAAGCAGTTGAAGTCTTTAATTTCGGTTAGGAAACTTATGAGGTTGCCAAAAATATTTTCCAATTAACATAATCTCATCAGCGAATATCACAATAAATGGTTGTTCACAGAGAAAGCTTTGGATAATCCTTACCCACGTTATACTTTCAAGCTAACTTGACAGTAATACAAAAAAAAAATGATGTAGAGCTCCTCCTGCCAACAAAAATGAGAACTACAAGAATAGTTCAAAGTTTGTTTGCGTTTTTTTCAATTTTAAAAACTGGTGTTTTGAACACTAATCCATTCTAATTGTGTCTAATTTAGTCATGTTGTGAACAAGGGTCCATTATAAACAGTAATTCGCCTTTCAATAAGTCTCAAAGCTTGCACAATCTACAATCCAAAACCTTCAGCGTCATCTAAGCCAGTTAGGCCTACATCTACTGCAAGTAAACATTGACGAATAAATATGTTCTTGTTTTAAATTGGAGCTGGTTCCAATTATAGCCGTAGTTCTTTTTACAAGTAGCATGGAATTAAGAAAATGGTTGGCCAATCCCCCAGACTTTATTGCATTGTTTACAGCAGATATCTAGCCAAAGCAAATCGACAAAACGGATTATCATTTCCAAAAGTCCACGGTTGTTAGGTCATCTTGGATTAGTGTCTATCGTCCAGTCTGATTGATTTGCATTGTGTTCAATACCAATAGTGCAATTGACGAAAATTCATCACCTCACTGTGTTGGGGTTAATTTTTCTGCATTCTGGTTTACGTCACGTAACGTATTTGCCGCCGAACACCAGTCAAAACGTAACTCATTGTGGTATGCTCTGTTGCTGAACCCAATATCACAGTGAAACAGATGGATATAACAAAAAATGGCGCCTACTTCAATAGGTAGTCCAAGCACTACCTACAAGAACTTTTCCATCGACACAAATCTCTGGAATCTGGAACTGATTAACATATTCAGTGTGTCCAGTAGTAAAGATCTCACGTGTTTTATTTTTGGATGTTTATGAATTGGGCGTTAAAAAACATTGGTTATTAATCTTCAAATAATAAGATAAGGGGTGGAATGTTGTAACATCACATTTTTGATGTTCGATAGAGTTTATACTCTAGCTTTTTCGTTACATGTTTTCTATTGCGATCTTGGCCTTTGTCTACTTTTCCTTTTCCTCACATCGATAAAGTATCAAAAATCAATATTGGTTAATAAAGAATGGACTAATTTTGGGTTACGTACAAATACGAAATACCAGAATTTTTAAAAATGGATAATTGGGCCAAACAATAGTTGTTATGGGGCAAAAGTCACTTTTATTTTCATTGTTAATAAAAGTTAAAATTCAACTAAAAGAAGAGATGGTGTTATATTTAAGAATGAGCATGATAATATTTACAGTAACATAATGTTGACTTGTTCCGTCATGTAGCATATTGACTCAGATCTCCTATAATTTAAATTGTTGATTTTTAGTTATGTCGTTTGTAATATTTTTAAGAGAGATGACATTGGAAGATTGCGTTTAGGCGTCGTACTATCCGGAAATGTCGTAATTCAATGATATTTTTGTTGTTACAGTCAGAAAGACTTACTGAGGTTATTGAAATTTTCAAATGATGAAGCGTAAATAACGTTTGAAGGATTTCCAGAGAAATCAAACAACATTTCAGAACACCACAAGTTTGCGTTTGAATCTCAAGGATTTCAATGAGTTATTGATTGGTTAAATTAACTTTGAAGTTGGTATTTAGCTCCTATATCAGTAGCGGTCTCAATTGAAGTACATTTCTGTTGGCACGTATCAAATATCCTCTCACAAATTGATTGAAAATCATAATATTTGAAATTTACTATTGAATTTCGTTTATAGGTGGGGTTCTACATTGTAAAATCATTATGTGATTTTGCTCGGCTTCACTTCACGTTTAACATAATCGCATTCATTGACTCAAAATACCGTGGGTTTAGTTTAGTTGAGCATAGTCAGCATAATTTCAGAAATACAATATTTATGTATGTTGCAGTAATTATTCATCCTGTATAATATCATGAAACTAGAGTGCTTGATACAATATTTTTATTTCAACTGTGACAGCAATCTCAACAGATCGCAAATCATAGCGAACTCTGGCAAAAATGATACTCTGGTGAATTGGTTTATGGAATATAGCGAAATCTTGAAAAACAATGGTTTCTGTATTAGTTTATACTTTATTCCGAGTTTTGATACCAAGTGAGTGTCCATAATTTCTTAGGGTGCGAACTCGCTATTTTCAAGAAACTATTTGATTGAAGTTGAAAATGATTAGCATATCACTATTTTTATTTAGTTAAAGATAAACTTGCCTAAGAACTTGAGCAAAATCTTTTAATTGTTTGCCAAAAGTGTTCACTAATGGGTGGCCGAACGGTACAAAACAAACAGTTTTGTTTTGATGATTATAATGTTGATTAATGATACGAGTGGTGTCTTGTATTAATATAATACCCATTTGCCAAGGCGTGGTCGGCAAATAAATCAACTAGCGTATCAATCCTCAAGTGATTCTTTCGTAAATTTGTAGTGGTTTAATGAAAATCTTAGGTTCAATTCTTCTGTAAAAGAAAATCTTTACTACTTGATATAACAAAATTAGTATATGTATTTAGTAAATTATAATACATTAGGGCCTCCATTATTCTAAAAAATCCACTGAACAAAATCGCTTAAATTTTGGAGCTATGAAATTAATCAATATTCAAATTAATAAATACAGGGCGTCTTAAAACAAACTATGCTACATTGAGAAGACGCTATTTTGGTTCTATTATTGTCAGTCAGTTAATTCATTCATCATTGGGCGTATACATAGTCAAAAAGTGGCAAATTTAGCATGGCGCCATCTGTATCGCTGGTAGTGGAATGAAAATATTTAAAACCTGCATAATTAAGACGACGTTTTTGTCGAAAATTAATAATGAGTGACGAAGCATATATTAACTTAAGCGCGTTTCTTAATAACAAAATAACCGTATTTAGGAGTACGAAAATCCTCCAGCAATTCACAAACGAGCTCAATACTCTCATACCGAAATTTATTGGTGCCCAATTTTGTCCGGAAATGTTAATGGACGTGATTGGCGCGTGGCATAGAGGAATGCTTCAGTTCAATCTTTTTAGAGATAATATTGTAGTTCGTTTATAGTTTATTCACCTTGTAATTTAATCAAATTTTGTCCCTCAATAAACTGAAAGGGCCAAAAAATGTCCTCTAATTAGATAAATAATTTTGTTTGATTTTTAGTTTCAACATTGAGCATATTTGTTTTAATATTGGAAAGATCAGAAAGATTATTTATCCGATAACTATATCTACCCTGAAAATACAAAAATAGAAATTTATTTAATTAATTAATTTTTAAGAATTAATTTATTTCGTTAAATTTCCAAAGTCAATATCGTTTAACTAGAAAAACAAAGAAAATATTCGCTCAAAATTAAAAAAACAAATCTGGTATTTTTCCAGAGAAAAAGGTGGTATCCGATAAATATAAGAAAATCTCTCCGTTCTCATCGATGTAAAAAGATGTCCATTGCTGTGATCATCATCGTTCTCAATGGTTTAATTATGGATGCCGGGACAGTTTCATTTTCCTTTTCCAGTTGATTTGGGTTGTAACCTGCGTGTGTTCCTTTACATTTGATCCAGGCAAATTCCCTTAAAACCATATGGAGCATAAATTTCAAAGAGTAACAGTTGCATTGAGCCCATATATAATAAATTTATTTCAATTTGGAAATTCTCTGCTTGTATGCGCTACGGTTTGTACATTTTGAGATTTATACTAATTTGAAATACTAGTTTATTATCTATTAAAATATTAACTGAAAATTCGATTAATTGTAATATCTACCATTACCCTCTTGAACACTCAAGTATACCTAGATACTTCATTAAATGTGTCGAAGAGGATATACAAATATTAAAAACGCCCTGGAAAATATAAAAAAACAATTTAGTAATTATTAAAATAATAATTTAATTATAAATAATAATAATTGAACATGATTTATAAAAACATATATAACTGATCATTTTGCAAAAAAAAACTCAAATTGTATCACATATATGTACGTCCCTCCCGTTTTATAGATGAAATAATACTAAATTGTTTTTATCAATATTTTCCGCTATCTACATATGTATATATCTTCTCTTCGTATTAAATATATGTATTTTGCCTTCGCAGTCCTTACGTGAAACCTGTGTTTTTTATTTTTATTTTTTTTAAACAGTACGACTAGGTTATTCCAGAACGTATTACATTGAATCTACAATTCACTCCACATACTTGTGTAAACAAGTGTTAGAATACAGAAATTATATCATTTTTCTAAAACTAAAATATCTTGCAACGAGACAGTTGAATTTCAACCGGAAAAGTGTAAAAAAAATTATTGTGTCCTTATTATAAAAGAGTAACACAAAAAAAAAACGAAATAAACCATACCGTACTACCCAATTAATAAAATGGCAACTGAAAATATCATAGTTTGTTTTCATTTATAATTTGACAAATAACTTATAATTATGTAAGGGAAATGAGTTAAACTTTCCATAATAAAGTTGCTCACTAATATAAATTCGATTGAACATTCCTGCTATTTGTTTATTTGATTTTGACAACCAATTATTTGAAAATATTAATGAACCTTTATTTTGTTCATACCCGAGCATTATTGTACTTCGTATATTGGTTGTGTATTGTATTAATTGATTTCACGATTGCTATTTAATTAATTTAATTTTTTTAAAAATTCATAATTAATATTTTTAATGATTGAAATGTATGTATTGTATGATTGTGAGTATTGCTTAGTATATTGCTTATCAAATTTCCATTTTTGTTTCATTAAAATAAAATAAAATTGCGTTATTTACTAGTACTGCCTCTATAGTTTGGGTTCAAGTGAGTAGCGATTACCCATATTACTACGTAATTATAAGTTATTTGGTTTTTAAGCTCGGTAAAATATTAGACGTTTTTATGGAGTTTTGTTAAACTATGTTTTTCGTTGTTGATTTAGATTTTAAAATTTGGGAAAGCAAACTTATATTTAAAATTGTTATGGTGCTTTTAATATGGCTGCATTGCAATTGAACTTAGTCTCTGGCAAAAGCGTTTAACTCACTCTATCATTGAGGGTGACAAGATTGCCAAGTTTTTACCAGTGCAAAGGCAAACCTAGTTCAACACATGAAAAGAACATGTTAGACAAATATTGGAAACCGTTCAATTTACTTTGACAAGCTTAAAAATAAACTACCCCTTTCTGATGCAGGTCAAATAAACTGTGGATGTAGATACTGAACAAACAAATTATGAAGCATTTACAAATTTCTGATAATTTAGTTAAACCAATAAGTCATGCTCAAAGAACGAGAGAGAATTTATTTCAGTGAGTCGTTTTTATTTATAAGTTTTCAGTCCTTAAATACAATACCTGAATGTGGTAATATAATAACCATAAGGGTGAATAGGTATAGGGGCTGAGATAAAATGCGGTGAGAGATGAATTAATGAAATATAAAGGGAAACTTACCAATGAACACAATGTTTATCCTTTTTTGGCAGTTTACTTAACGAGTTTTTTTTTTTTACTTTTCTTATTAAGAGATATGTCTTACGATGAAAAATTAGAAACAAACTATATATTAATATGAGGCGGTGAATATAAAAATGAAAATTAAAAAATGTTATGATCAAATCAAATCCAACAAAAAAAATTTAATTAGAGAATCGAACATTTGCTATCTAAACACAACTTTTTTGTGTATGTTTCTGCCCGCGTACGTTTATGGGCATCCACACTCATCGACCACCATTTTCGGTAAATCACGTTTTATAATATTTAAATCAGGTCCATAGTATATAAGTGACATGCTTGAAAATTTTAATGGGGCACAACATGGTTGCATGCCACTTAATTTATTCATTTTACGAAATTCATCTATGACATGTGTATAGTAAGTTAAAAATGTGTCCGGTGTGCGATGGTAACCGCCACAATCGCCACGACAATAGTTAGCAAAATATCCAGGCGGTGCTATAATCCAGTCATCCCAGCCCAATGCCTTGAAACTAACGTAAAATCGCTGTTTACAGCATTGTCCCCGTATTGTTCCGCCGTTGCAGTCAAGGGCGCGCCGTCTTACTCTTCGCATTGTATTTGGATCGGTGTGCACAACTAAAAATGGACGATTTTGATCTATACTCGATGTTTTTTTATCATTTCTATTATTTCGATTTGTTTTGTCTAAATTATTTGTTGCGATTAAATTATTACTACTTTGTTTATTATTACGATTATGTTTTGGTTTTAATTCATAATATTGCTGTTCATTATTATTTTTATTATTATTATTTAAGTTACTATTAAATATATGAATGTTAATTCGATCACTGCATCCCGAACAATCGATCATAAGTTTCAAACTTTGTTTTATTGTGTCAACGGATGCGTACCACTTTCGTATTGTTGCCGTTAAATCAAATTTATGCCATCCTAATTTCGTGAATTGAATATTATGTGAGGCGCAGAGCTCCGTTTGTTGATCAAAATCCTAAATTTTAATTTAATTCATATAATTTTAAAAACTTATATAAAAAAGGAAAATATATATATATATATATATATAGGATTTATAGGTTTCATCTATAGTTCAAACAATAACACCTTCAACATTTTGGTTAGGTCTGACTTCAAAGCAGACTTGAGTAAATTCACATTAAACCAAATTAAATTTATTAATCAACCTAATATATTCAATGAAGCGTTCACTTTTATAAATTCAAATCTAGTGGAACTCATCAAAATTGAAAATAAAGTTTGGGGAAAATGAGCGTCGAATTGAAGTTAAGCTATCCTTGAAATTTTTGGTGTTCCTGAATTAAAAAATGATACTTTAAATCGACGTGCAAGTATGTTTATAGAACGAGATGTAAATCCAACTAAAAGCATATTACTATTGACTTTGTCTCAAACAAAATACAAAAAAAACGTATTAAACTTGGCAAATCTGAAAACTAAATTCGAAGCGACTGATGTGACTATTTACTGATGATATGTATATACGAGTGCATATACTAAGATATTCATAGTGGAACTTCAAATTCCAGGCAAAATACAATTGGTACCCAACCTCCATAAATGGTAAAATAGTTTTGCAACTGCACATGGCTATATATTTCGGACCCTTCTAACAATACGGTTTTCATTCCACTTTTTGTAAATTAAGCTAATGGGATTTCATCTAAAAAAAAATATAGCAGTATTCCGGCAAACCAGACGAATATTTTATTTGAAATATAAAAAATAATGAAATTTTCAAGCCCATGGCTATATTTCGTACACTTGCAATAATACGACTTTCATTAACCTTTTTGTAAACTATGCTAATAGTTTCACCAGCACCAATTCGAAATAATTTTAGTTACGGCAAACTACACATGGTAGCCTTATGTCAAAGACACGTAGCACCAATCCGATACATTTTTAGTTTTGGCAAACCAGAAGAATATTTGGATTGAAATAACGAATGTAACTTCAAAGTTCTATAGCTAGATCTTGGCCACTTGTGACAATAAGATTTCCACGAAGCATTTTCTAAATTAAGCTACTGGTATTCCCCTTACAGAAATAATGCGCAGATACGGATGTTTGAATTGAAATATCAAAATGAATGGAACTTTCAAGCCCATGGCTATGTTTCGGGTAAAATAAAAGCAAAAATGGCACTAAAATCAAACCATCAATTTAAATCAAAATTATTTTAATATGACCACCCAGTTAACTGCTAATTTTGATATGGAGTGTTTGAAAACAACACTTGAAATATTAAAATAAAAATATTTCAGTAGTTAGTAATTGTCGTCGGTAGAGCATAAATGTTAAAAATATGAATGCACGCTTACGCCAATTTGCACAACAAAGCCTTGAAGATAATGTTTGAAGACCTACAAGGCAACAATTTAAAACCATTGTTTTCTGTGTTTTGGACCACAATTTCTTAGCTGGTGGGTCTTCACTACGCATTTGATGTATATATGTAGCAATTTTTACACATTTTATTTATTTTTTCACTAGAGTTGGACAATTACAGAAAACATCAGGTGTTTTATTTCTTTTCCCCAAATTGTAGCTTATTCCTTTATGTAATGTTCTACAATGTGTATGTCCACGTTGAACCAAACTGGAGTTGTTGCGGTCTTTTTCGTAAAGTTTTCAACGGAATATGCTTTTCAAATTGTTCAATAATTAATTGGTTGAATTTATAGATTTTATCATAAATATTGTCAGATTGAATTACTTATTACCAGTTCAAACAAAAACTGTCATTAGTAAGACACTTAACGCCAATATTGCTAGACGATCTATACTGAAAAATGTTGTTACTTTTAGGAGGACTTGGCAAATGAAATTCATGATCAAGTACAGAAGCATCAATTTGCACAAAGCGCTCTACCCTAGAATAATCCGAAACAAGAAAAAGATCAATTGGCGAATAGCAATGATGAGTCTTTGAAAAAAAAAAAAGTCGGCTCAACTTTTGTCATGTAATTCAGGTGAAGATGAAAAAACATTTTTAAAATTGCGACATTTTAATTTAGGCTTAAGCATGTTAAGGTTAAAATCAGCAGCTATAAGGATATGTTCAAAATTTGTCGTAAAATTCGATATAATTTCTTGAATCTGGTCTATGAGGATGTGTTGGCTACTGACGGCCCGACTTATATTTCCTGATAGAACGCGCAAAAACAAAGTGGGGGTCATGGAATAATTATTGCAATATTAATGCGCATACACCTAAGAAAGAACCAGTCAAAAATGAGTAATATGACTACTTACGATTTACTTTACTGGATGTTAATTAATTTGGTTTGATGTATAGATTCGGATTAAATAAAACCCTTTCTGCTTTAAACGAAACATCCGATTTCGAATGAAAATTATTCCGAATTAAATAAAACCTTTTCCGAAATATATGAAACAAAATTAACCAAATTTAAAACCAATAAATAAATTACGATATAAAACAGTAGTTAAATAAAAAACATACTGCTTCTCATATAACACCAGCGATTAGTGTCATTATCGTGTCTAAGATGAAATTTGGCCAATTTGTAGCTGTGACTGTTTCAAACCTATACTTCATCACGTCTTCTAAATTCGGTTTTATTAATAAATTTCTTGCATGTCCTTCAATGTAATTGAGGAAGACCGTGTTCCAACAGTTTTATAGCTTTTGTAGATTTAAATAACCGTTTGCCAATTTAAATTAAATTTTATTAACGATTCTTCATTAAACTTTGTTCAATTAGAATTAAAAGAAAACTAACCTCTTTTTTGGAAAATATTTGTGTATTTGTATAGTTTGATTTAAATTGGCAAAGCGTTCTATTTCTAAACAAAGTTTAATTTATTTGTCAGAAAAGTTAAAGAATAAAAGCTTTCATTGGAAAACATTTATGTAGTCTAATCTGCAAGAGTCGACAGTAGGGAAGAAGAAAGCTTATGTGCTCTTGTCCTTTTTAGATAAAGTAATTCATATGGGACCTTATCGTGGTTTCCGCCGCACAACAATTTTTATACGATATATTATATTTTGGATCACTAAACTCGATATCTTTCGATAGCAAAATAAAGACGGGTATATTTTCGATTGTTTGTTTCTTCTTATGGTGAAAGTTAGCACTACAGGTATCTCTCGTATAACACAGTGGTTAGTTTCCATGAAAACACCGGGCTAACCAAAACAGTTTTATCTGAGACTAAAGTAGTTTTCATACCGCCTCGGCTTGAGCTTCAAAAATAAAAATCATTATTTCATTCTTGAATTATGAAAATGGTAGTTATATGAATTATATCGTTTAATTTTATAGAAATAATAGTTAAAATAGTATAAGGCGAAGTATTTTATTAACATAATCTACAAATCACATATTTAGCATAAATGTTTTATATGTACCAAAGAATCTAGCTCATACATGTACGTTACAAATTCAGAATATCTTAGTTCTTGCCATAATATACGTGTAAAATATTAAAAAAACCAAATGTTTGATAGCCACCTAATGTGGGTCTAAGCTTCACGTTTGTGGTAACTAAAATTTTGAGGCGTGGGGTCTGGTATGAAAAGTATTTTAAGGTTCTTGCAAAATAATAGGTTAAGTTCCAAAAAAAAACTTTTTCTTATGAAAAGATGGTTTACTGTGTCAATTATAAATAATTCCAAATTTCTCATAAATTCCTTTCCGTACTGTCTAATAAGTACGTAATAGAGCAAATGGCCGAACTACACACAAATTTTAAGAGACGCATTTCACTTTAAAAGGTTCGATTTTTTAAATGTTTTACTTTTAGTTACGATGTAAAGATGACCTTACTGAATTTTGGGTTTAATCCGCGGATCCTCGGTGTGTGTGTGTGTGTGTGTGTGTGTGTGTGTGTGTGTGTGTGTGTGTGTGTGTGTGTGTGTGTGTGTGTGTGTGTGTGTGTGTGTCTGTGTACGTGTGAATGTCTTAACCAATATCCCGAAAAATTAATAAAAAAAGGTAATTTGGAAAACAAGAAATTTTCATAGAATTACTATATCTAGACCAGAAAATGAAATCACAAACTTTTTGGCCATTCCATATATAAAAAAACTTTATGAAAAAATAAAACGTCTGTTCCAGAATTATAATTTCAAAATTATGGGATGTGCAGTCACAAGTTTAAATGGAAATATTTTTTCCAAAATTAAAGACAAGGTACTTTTAAAAAAACAATCAAATGTGGTTGACCAAGCCCGTTGTAGTTGCAATGCTACGTAAACTGTAACAATTTTTGGAAAAAATAATTTATCAATACAGATGTGACACCGGCAAAGGTCTAAATTCAAATATTAGCGCACTTACACAGCAACTGAAAAATTCAAATCATCAATCAATTTAGATAACGTCAAAATTCTCGATAAACAAACCAATTTTAGGAAAAGATCGATTTTGGAAAAGTTACATATCAAGGAAATCAAGGAAAAATTCGATTAATATTGTGGAAGATTATGCTTATATTGGCAACTCGTATGATGTATTTATAAAAGTTGTTTGCCTCATACTCATTTTATTTTTATTCAATTGTACAACCTTTCTACATTATATCGCTTTAGCCAGGAAAGATTTTTTTCGAAAAAATTGTCTAGGCTGTGCGTTTCCATGAAAAATCGCTTTTTAGTAACAAATGTTTGATTGTTTTATGTGGAAATTTTATATAAAAAGGAACTCATTTTTTAATTAATTTTCATTATGGTTTTGATAATGATCCCGAACTGGGATTGAAAGCTCAAGTTTAAATATACAAAAATAAAGAGCCCTATATCAATAAAAATTATTTAAAATATATATACACATATATATATATATATATATATATATATATATATATATATATATATATATATATATATATAATATATATATATATATATATATATATATATATATATATATATATATATATATATATATATATATATAACTTAATTTGTTGCTTATATATATCATATATATATATATATATATATATATATATATATATATATATATATATATATATATATATATATATGATATATATAAGCAACAAATTAAGATATTTCTAAAATTAATCCAATTTAAAAAATTGAGGTGTGGCCAACACACGACTTTCTTTTACGAACAGAGAATTTTGAGAAATTTTATTTTTTTCTTAATTTTTTTTTTTTAATTTTTTTTTTTATTTGTTTTTAATTTTTGGAAACATTTTGTATTAAGTAGTTTTTTGTAAACCTTATACTTTTTAAGATATTTACAAAACAAATTTTCTGGACCAAGGGAGTGGCCACTTCCGGTTAGCCGATTTGGAGTAAAATTCAATGGGACCTCCAAATTTATCAAAAAAGCTTAAATCTGAAGTTTCAGCTCGATTGATTAAACCATATGGGCTGTAGAGGGGACACAGACAGACTGACAGACTGACAGACTGACAGATTGACAGATTGACAGACTGACAGACTGACAGACTGACAGACTGACAGACTGACAGACCGACAGACTGACAGACTGACAGACAGACACCATTTCGAAACCCACTTTTTCGGACTCAGGGGACCTCAAAACAAATAAATCTCTAAAAATCTCGAAGTCAAAAATTTTCATGAATACTATACTTTATTTTACTAGAGTAAAAAGAAAGTAAAAAAAACCCTAATCCATACGAATCGTTCGTTTAGTAAAAGTTCTGCAAAATTATTTTTTGGAAATCGCACTCAAATCCCAAGGGCCAATATCGGCCATTGCCAACAATGATGACAAAGGTTTGGCTAGCACACGGAATATGTCCCTTAATTTTAATTACCTAGTTAAAAAACCCTAATCCATACGAATCGTTCGTTTAGTAAAAGTTCTGGAAAATTATTTTTTGGAAATCGCACTCAAATCCCAAGGGCCAATATCGGCCATTGCCAACAATGATGACAAAGGTTTGGCTAGCACACGGAATATGTCCCTTAATTACCTAGTTAGAAAACCCTAATCCATACGGATCTTTCGTTTAGTAAAAGTTCTACAAAATTATTTTTTGGAAATGCGCACTCAACAATGATGACAAAGGTTTCGCTAGCACATGGAATAGGTCCCTTAATTATCTAGTTAAAAAACCCTAATCCATACGGATCGTTCATTTAGTAAAAGTTCTGCAAAATTATTTTTTGGAAATCGCACTTAACTCCCAAGGGCCCAATATCGGCCATTGCCAACAATGATAACAAAGGTTTGGCCAGCACATAGAATAGGTCCCTCAAATACCTAGTTAAAAAACCCTAATCCATACGGATCGTTCGTTTAGTAAAGGTTCTGCAAAATTATTTTTTAGAAATCACACACAACTCCCAAGGGCCAATATCGGCCATTGCCAACGATAATGACAAAGGTTTCGCTAGCACATGGAATAGGTCCCTTAATTACCTAGTTAAAAACCCTAATCCATACGGATCGTTCGTTTAGTAAAAGTTCTACAAAATTATTTTTTGGAAATCGCACTCAACAATGATGACAAAGGTTTGGCTAGCACATAGATTAGGTCCCTCAAATACCTAGCTAAAAAACCCTAATTCATACGAATCGTTCGTTTAGTAAAAGTTCTGCAAACTTATTTTTTGGAAATCGCACTCAACTCCCAAGGGCCAATATCGGCCATTGCCAACAATGATGACAAAGGTTTGGCTAGCACATAGAATAGATTGCTCAATTACCTAGTTAGAAAACCCTAATCCATACGGATCGTTCGTTTAATAAAAGTTCTACAAAATAATTTTTTGGAAATCGCACTCAACAATGATGATAAAGATTTCGCTAGCACATGGAATAGGTCCCTTAATTACCTAGTTAGAAAACCCTAATCCATACGGATCGTTCGTTTAGTAAAAGTTCTGCAAAATTATTTTTTGGAAATCACACACAACTCCCAAGGGCCCAATATCGGCCATTGCCAACAATGATGACAAAGGTTTGGCTAGCACACGGAATATGTCCCTTAATTACCTAGTTAGAAAACCCTAATCCATACGGATCGTTCATTTAGTAAAAGTTCTACGAAATTATTTTTTGGATATGCGCACTCAACAATGATGACAAAGGTTTCGCTAGCACATGGAATAGGTCCCTTAATTACCTAGTTAAAAAACCCTAATCCATACGGATCGTTCGTTTAGTAAAAGTTCTGCAAAATTATTTTTTGGAAATCTTGTTTTAAATATTCAACTAGCTAAACGAAACTTTACCTTTATTTGTTTATATCGTTTTCATAATGGTAACATCATTTCATTTTGTGCTGATTTGGAAAGGTTGCTGTGTTCACTTAATAACAAAAATATTGTTATCTTAGGGGATATTAATATCAACCTTTTAAATACTAGTGAATCCTTCAACTACCAAACAATGCTTGCATTCTATGGTTTTGTCAGTCTTGTAAATGAGCCAACAAGGTTGAAGACATGTTTGGATCACGTTTTTGTTAAAAATGAAAATCTATTCAAATTTGATATTTGTAACCTGCCCATGCATTTTTCTGACCACAATTTGATCAAAGTTAATATTTATTCCTCATCCATCAGGCAACCAGTTTCTGTTTATACTTCGAATCAATCAAGAATTTGTTAAGATAAACTCAATAATTTTCTAAAGTTTGAATGTTGGGATTCTGTTTATATCGAAGGGATTTGCAGTTTAGCTTTTGCAAAATTTTTGATTATACTTAACTCGCATATTGCCGCATCAAAATTCATTATTGCTCCTCCTAAAATAAATAAGTTAAAGCCATGGATGAGTCCTAATCTATTATTTAAAATTAACAAATTAAAAAAATTTTCGCGTAAACTAAGATGTCATCCAAATAATATTAAATTAGCAAAATTTGTTAAAAAACTTTCGGGAAATATTAAAGCGGATGTAAAAATCGTCAAAAATAACTATTACAAAAGCAAATTTGATTGGGCTAGTAAGAATTCAAAGCACACATGGAAAATAATTGATGAAGTTTTAGGACGTAATCGGATGTATAAACAAATACAACAAATTTATCAAGCCGATACTAATAGCATTCTCACGTCCCCAAAATCGATCTCTGATGAATTCTGCAAATATTTCGTAAAAGTTTCGCAAGGATCAACCTCCAATTTTAATGTAATTACTAGTGATGTTACTTCAATTGAATTTAAAAAGTATATTTATGGAGCTGATAGAAACTACAGTTCATCTTGTTTCTTTGAGCCTATATCTTCTTCGGAAATCCTATCTGAGATAAAACAATTAGATAACAAAGGGTCAAAGGGCTTTGACGGCATTAATAATTTTTTAGTTAAAATATGTTCATGGTATTTGGTGGATGTTCTGCAATACCTATATAATCCTAGCTTGAACAGCGGTCAATTTCCAGATGATTTAAAAATAGCTGTTGTGATCCCGATTTTTAAGAAGGGTGATGAATTTCAACCAAATAATTACAGGCCGATTTCGCTTCTAAGCACTTTCTCCAAGATTTTTGAGAAACTAGTTAAGCATCGGTTAATTTGTTATTTGGATAAGATTAAATTTTTAAATAAAAATCAATTTGGGTTTACTGCCGGTAAATCAACTGAAGAAGCTCTTTTGCACTGCTTGAGTGAGATTTATAAATATATTAATGATACTCGGAGACCCATAGCTTTTTTTGTCGATATCGCAAAGGCGTTTGACACTGTTGACCATGGAATGCTTTTATTGAAGTTAGCTAAAATTGGTATTAGAGGTAACATTTTTGATTGGTTTGCAAGTTATATTGAAAATCGTCGTCAGGTGGTAAAAATAGGTGAGGCAACTAGCTGCGAAGGTTTAATAAGTTGTGGCGTTCCTCAAGGATCAGTTCTGGGGCCTTTATTATTTTTAATCTACTTTAATTCGATCTTCGGTATTGATCTATTAGGACACGCCACAGCCTTTGCTGATGATCTGGCTTTGAGCTATGGTACGAATAGCGATATCGACACTAAATTAATGCTTGAAAACGACTTAATCAAACTAAGTAAATGGTTTTATCATCATCGGCTCGCTATAAGCGTTAAATCAAAAGTTATGCTATTTGGGAAGAATATCACTAATTCTTCGGTATACCATTTAAAATACCATGTCCATCCCTGTGATACAATCATTTGCTCGTCTCAGTGTTTTGCACTTGAATTTGTTAACGAGTTTAGATATTTGGGTTTAACAGTGGATGCTCAACTAAATTGGAAGTCTCATCTCAATGTCACTAGGAAAAACGTACTTGGTGCTATACATAAATTCTATAATCTTAAGAAATTATGCCCAAACAGTACTCTGCGGAAACTATATCACGCCATAGTTGAATCAATAATAATGTATGGAATATCCAGTTGGGGTGGCACTTATTTTAGTAACATTGAAGGTCTATATATTGCCCAGAAAAGGATTATTAAATTAATATACCACCTTCCTCAAACAACACCATCAATTCCTATGTTTCGACAACTAAATTTGCTACCACTTAGATATCTTTACATATACAAAGTCTTGAAAATGTTTTTTATCCGTAGTAACAGTTTTCACAATCGGATTACACAGGTGTATAATACAAGAAATCCAAATTACTATAATGCTGATTTCCGTTGCAATTGTGAGAAGTTTAGAAGATTTTATCTTTATATGGCACCGTATTTTTTCATATTTTACCTAAAGATATAAAAATTCTAACGATTGGACGTAAACATAAATTTGAGAGGGACGTTCGAAATTGGCTGTTCAACATAGAAAATGTTGAAAGATTTTTCCGAAATTAACATTATATAGCTTCGGGTAATTTCACCAATTATGTAAAGCTGTTATCGTAAACATTAAACAATTGTAAATTTAAAGGCAACTAAGTGTAATTATTATTTTTTTTCCATATATACATATATAAATAAGAAAACTATTGTGTAATATATATTTAACTCAATGTGTCCAAAGATTTTATAGAATAGCATATTTAAATTGTTTATTTGCCCCACCACAGATTTTCATCTAAACGGAGCTTTACTTTGTTCAGCTATAATATGTTAATTAGTTTATAATTTGTTTGTATTATTATTGTTGAAATAAATAAATAAATAAATAAAACAATAAAAAATCGCACTTAACTCCCAAGGGCCCAATATCGGCCATTGCCAACAATGATGACAAAGGTTTGGCCAGCACATAGAATAGGTCCCTCAAATACCTAGTTAAAAAACCCTAATCCATACGGATCGTTCGTTTAGTAAAAGTTCTGCAAAATTATTTTTTGGAAATCACACACAACTCCCAAGGGCCAATATCGGCCATTGCCAACGATGATGACAAAGGTTTCGCTAGCACATGGAATAGGTCCCTTAATTACCTAGTTAAAAAACCCTAATCCATACGGATCGTTCGTTTAGTAAAAATTCTACGAAATTATTTTTTGGAAATCGCACTCAACAATGATGACAAAGGTTTGGCTAGCACATAGAATAGGTCCCTCAAATACCTAGTTAAAAAACCCTAATTCATACGAATCGTTCGTTTAGTAAAAGTTCTGCAAACTTATTTTTTGGAAATCGCACTCAACTCCCAAGGGCCAATATCGGCCATTGCCAACAATGATGACAAAGGTTTGGCTAGCACATAGAATAGGTCCCTCAAATACTTAGTTAGAAAACCCTAATCCATACGAATCGTTCGTTTAGTAAAAGTTCTGCAAACTTATTTTTTGGAAATCGCACTCAACTTCCAAGGGCCAATATCGGCCATTGCCAACAATGATGACAAAGGTTTGGCTATCACATAGAATAGATTGCTTAATTACCTAGTTAGAAAACCCTAATCCATACGGATCGTTCGTTTAATAAAAGTTCTACAAAATTATTTTTTGGAAATCGCACTCAACAATGATGATAAAGATTTCGCTAGCACATGGAATAGGTCCCTTAATAACCTAGTTAAAATTGAGGTGTGGCCAACAAACGGCTTTCTCTTACGAACAGAGAATTTTGAGAAATTTTATTTTTTTCTTAATTTTTTTTTTAATTTTTAAATTTTTAAATTTTTTTTTTATTTTTTTTTTATTTTTATTTGTTTTTAATTTTTGGAAACATTTTGCATTAAGTAGTTTTTTGTAAACCTTATACTTTTTAAGATATTTGCAAAACAAATTTTCTGGACCAAGGGAGTGGACACTTCCGGTTAGCCGATTTGGAGTAAAATTCACTGGGACCTCCCAATTTATCAAAAAAGCTTAAATCTGAAGTTTCAGTTCGATTGATTAAAGCATATGGGCTGTAGAGAGGACACAGACAGACTGACAGACTGACAGACTGACAGACTGACAGACTGACAGACTGACAGACTGACAGACAGACAGACAGACACACATTTCGAAACCCACTTTTTCGGACTCAGGGGACCTCAAAACAAATAAATCTCTAAAAATCTCAAGGTCCAAAATTTTCATGATTACTATACTTTATTTTACTATAGTAAAAGAAAGTAAAAAGTGATCAAAACTCAATTTTTTTCTAATTGGTATTCTAATTACTTCTTTTAGTTTTTTGTTAACGACTTTCGCTCAAAGTTAATGCAAATTTTGCACATGTGAACAGTCTAGCATTAGAATTATACAGAAGATTGTGTGAAATATGAGTGATATTATACTGAAAACTTTACATTTGAAGAAATTAAAATTTCCTCAAAATATAATTAGTTAAACTTAAGATTAAGATAGAATGCTTCTTTTTCTAATTCATATATTCAGAAGTCTTAATTTCTGAAGATATGAATTAGAAAAAGAAGCATTCTATCTTAAGGATAATTTATTTGAAATTATTCAGAAAAGTATTCGAAATTTATTAAAATTAGTTCGAGAGAAGTCTCAGTAAATATTCAAAATTCAAACAGCAAACCATTCAAATTTTGGATTCAGTTTTAACTCAATGTATCTGAAATTGAATGTTGAGTACGACTAACATTTAATAAAAAAAAACAAATATTGTATTACTTAAAGTCATTTAAAAATTTCAGTCTAATTTTACTCAAAATTGATAATTTATCAACAATTTTAATCAATCATTTAAAATTTTAGTGAGATTTATGGATTTATAAAATATTATGTGAAGAATATAATAATCAAAATAAAATTATATTCACTTATTCAGAGCTATTCAAATGGTATCAATTAAATTAAAGTACGTGCAATTTTTTTTCTTTTAAGTTTTGAGTGAATTTTTCAACAGCTTGTTATGTAGATTCCTACTCGAAATAAATAAAATTTAATTTTTATCCAAAATTTCATAACAAACAAAAAATACATTTTATCTACAACGTCCAGATGTGAAGTTTGAGTGGAGTTTGAATCCAAAAAAGGTAAACAGAATATCAGTAAAACTAATTTGCGAAGACCACTCAAAATTATTCAGATTTAATTCGAGCGACAGGTAAAAAATTGGTTTTCAGTGATATTAAAAGACTGCTCAAGGGTTTATTTTCTAGAGCCAAGATTAATTATTCGATCCTGCTATTCAGACATAGATGCCCACTCCGTTAGCACTCTTTAGTTGTAATTTCTTCTAAACTGAGAATTATTTTCCAACTGCAGAGCGAATCAAACTTAAAAAATGAAACGATTCAAGCTTTTAAATTTTACAATTGTTATTACGGGCCACAGGGACGAAATGACGTGGTCCATGCAAAAAATACTTTAAGTCAGTGTACCTTTTCTAGAGAATTAGCGATCCTATTGACCCAAACTATATTTCTCTTTAAAATTCTTAGGACCACATTTCTTCTAATCACTGTAGCTTTACCGAATTTTCTGCTTAACTTTTCTGCAATTTTATTTTGAGTTGTGATGGAATTTGTCAAAATTAGACAACAATGTGTCTTTTCTCTAGTCTGGGCCAAAGAAACTGTGAATAAAATACAATCTGCTAAAATACGCAGAAGAGTAAACTGAATTTATTTGCGCTGGCCTTTTTCGAATTTTGAATTAATTGCTGTAGGTAACAATTGAAAGAAACTAATAAATTGGCTGTTGATACATTTGAAGGTGTGTTGAACCTATAATTAGTTGAGCATTACGAAGAGGTGCTCTCATCATTTTACAAAATATGTAAAATAAGCATATCTATCGTATCGATTCTTTTCAACCCCTTTTATTTCAAATTAACGTATCGGCCCCCCAGTGGTTCGCGACCCATACTTTTAAAATTGTAATGTTTGTGGCATAATGAGAATGGTAGATAGGTAGAATTATTAATTATGGTTATTAATACTTATTATTTATTGTTGAGCAGGCGGTTATTTAAATAAAAGGTTTATTATTTGAACTAGACTACTCTGTACATTTTTATATATTGCGCGACTTACCTTATCGTCTAATTGACTATGACTTGAATTATGATGAAGATGCGAATTCAGGCGAAATATCCATATGGTAAATGTTCGATTGTTTAATTTTTTAATTTTTTTAAATTTCCACGTGGTTCGATTTTCATCCAAAGGGACGCTGAACGAACATGAAGCTCTTGACCCGAATTACGTTCTTCGGCCGTAGAGAATTCCAATAAACGTTGTCCGTTTAGTAATGGACCTAATAATAACAGTAATAATAATTGTAATACAGCAGGAGGGAATATAATTAAGTTATTTTGTTATTTCCGTGAAAAGTTATAGAAATACGAAAATCGGAAAATCATAATTTATCATCAAACATACAAATGTACATATAACACACACCGATTAATTATACGAGTATTAATGATGAATAAAAAAAATCATAAAATCGATATTTTATAATAATATATGTATATTTTGGGGTTAATGAAATGATTACCACCGGTAGGTTCTCTCCAGAATATATTATACTCATTCCTAAACGAAATACATGGCGTACATCCAAAATATGACATTAGTGCACCACGTGATTTTAGATGCTATTTATTATTTCATCACCAAACCGAGACCCATTTTCAAATTCAACCCCACAAAATACTATATATAC
>OY282561.1:14130546-14241051 GCA_958295665.1 Tipula vernalis
ATATATATATATATATATATATATATATATATATATATATATATATATATATATATATATATATATATATATATATATATATATATATATATATATATATATATATATATATATATATATATATATATATATATATATATATATATATATATATATAATATATATATATATATATATATATATATATATATATATTATATATATATATATATATATATATATATATATATATATATATATATATATATATATATATATATATATATATATATATATATATATATATATATATATATATATATATATATATATATATTATAAATTCTAGTAATAAAATAAAATAAAAAATTGTTTCTAGACTAGACACGATCGATTGTTCTTGGCTCCATAACGACGCCGTAAAATGAAGAAGGAAAAATTGTAGATTTTTTTTTGTTTTCTCTCTAAAAGAAAACTAAAAAGGAAACATTACGAAAAATATACAAATGAAATAAAAACAAATGTTTTTTTTTGTATGCGAACGTCATGTGTGTCTCCAATTTATCTAAGCACAGAAAACTATATGTTTGTGTCAAAATAATTAAAATACTAAATTTTCGCAGCACTTTTTCGAGTGTTGCCTGAAAATGGGTCATATTTGGAGTATCAGTAGGTTTTGTTATCCTAAGATGGTAGATTTTTGAACGTTTATGTAAGCCCATTACGCCGAAGACACCATGTATACATATATATATATATATATATATATATATATATATATATATATATATATATATATATATATATATATATATATATATATATATATATTTGTAATACTTGTCCTATGACAATAAATTTTCTGTTAGCAAGAGAAACAATTAAAACTATAAAACCACGTAACATATTCGTGACTTGTAGCAATAGGATATAATTGTATTAATATTAATTTTCGCGAAATATGTGCATTTGTTGATTTGCTGTATTTTTTATAGGCTATAGTTCCAACAAGTATACAATAAATACTTAGCCACCCTTACACACACACACACACACACACACACACACACACACACACACACACACACACACACACACACACACACACACACACACACACACACACACACATACACACACACACACACACACACACACACACACACACACACACACACACACACACACACACACACACACACACACACACACACACACATACACACACACATATATATATACACGCACATTTAACATTTAGTCAGTAAACAAAAATTGAAAAATAAAATAAAATTATTTACCTCGATCCGCAAATGTGATGATTTCTTTTGTACGACCATAGAAATCATCATCGGTGTCACTATCACGATAAAACGGCTGTTCGTCCTCTCGATCAGGACTGCTATTATCATTCATCCATACTGATTGTGAATTCAAATGAGAACCGGTCGCTCCTCTATTATTATTAATTAATATCGATGATATATAATTATTACCATTAACATTATCCGTAATTTTTTTATTGTTATATCCACCTGTATACGATGCTGATATATCATCAGCCCGTAATAGCGTTTCAATTATAATTTGTTTTGGTAAATTATTTGTTACATTTGGTTTTGATTTGAGACCTAATTTTGTTAGGATTTGTTGTTTGATTGCTTCCAAGCGAATATCATCGCTATTTATTACTGGCTTAACATTACTGGTTATATTGAATTTATTACTAATACTCTTTATATTGTCATTATTGTTATAATTATTTTTATTATTATTATTATTAATATTATTATTATTGTTGTTGTTCTTGTTATTATTATTATTATTAATATTACTATTATTATCTTTATCACTTACAATGTGGCGATTATATGAACAACTTGAACATCCAATTTCATTCGATCTTTTATTATTATTATTAAAATTATTGTTATTATTATTATTGCTACCAGGTAGGGAATTATCATTAAATAAATCATTAATATTGCTTAAATTATTATAATAAAATTTAATATTTGGATTATCTAAATTATTATTAATATTATTTGACGAACAATTTATTATAATAATTGGATAAGAATTTAATATAAAAAATATGAATATAAATAAACTCGTGTAACGTTTTCTTTTTCGTCCGCCATAATGATGTCCAGGCCCCGGACCTGATGGACGGGTCAAATACAAATTGTATATAAACATAAATATATTATTTAGTATTAACATTTGAATAAATTATTTTGTTTTAAATATTTTAATTATTTCACGGTTTCTTCGACGAGTTATTTCTGCGAATTTAATAATTTTATATTCAACTTTTTTATTCACTATTTGTTGTTTCGTTGTTATTTTAGTTTATCACTATTATTTATAAACATTTTAATTTTATTTAGTATTTTTGTTTTAAATATTGTTAACTTTTTATTAAAAAATAATTACCGGGCGACATGTTACTACACTAGTTGTATATTTTATTATTTCTTTATTAATCGCTTTGGAAGAGCAATTTTGAACCATTTTTTAGGCCAAAAAATTAAGTTTTATTTTTTCAAAAACCACGAGTTTCTACTTATCGATATTATATAAGTCTAGTTAGGTTATATATATATATATATATATATATATATATATATATATATATATATATATATATATATATATATATATATATATATATATATATATATATATATATATATATATATATATATATATATATATATATATATATATATATATATGTATATATATATATATATATATATATATATATATATATATATATATATATATATATATATATATCACTTTTAAAAAAACATTTTAATTGCACACACTGTGTGATGTCTTGTATATGGTATGTGCGACAGTTGTGATTTCCAAAAAATCTTTGAAGTCACGGAATTTTTCTCCCGAAACATATATCGGCAAGCATCGAAAAAAACAAAATAAAAAATGCGATAAACACAAAATCGAGCACACACACATGTATACATATAAACACACACTCGCCGCCGCGATAAAAAATGAAAAAAATATCGCCGCTATATTAATGCTCACAAGCTTACAATCGTATACAAACGAGAACTACCCAGGACAAAATTACAGTTTAAACTGATACTTCTAAATATTCAACTTAAAAGAAAAGCAAAACATGGAAAATGAACGAATAATAATTATATACAGTACCAACAACAATAATAATAAACTATCCTTTTTCACATAGTTTTTCAGAAAATTGAGTGGTTTCTCGTCGTTTTCATTTTACTATTTTTATAAATTCGCGTTAATAGCAATACACTGATATGTTTTATTGCAAAGCAATTGATTCCAATTTTTATATTTTGTTTTGTGTGTCGGCTAGATTTCATCCAAAAAAAATAAACGAAATAAAAATCGTTTTCCGTACTCAATTGTTTTATATATATATATATATATATATATATATATATATATATATATATATATATATATATATATATATATATATATATTAATTATATATATATATATATATATATATATATATATATATATATATATATATATATATTTATGAGTAATTTTTATATACTAAACGAATTTTGTCAAATTTATTTATCAATTTACAAACGCAAAGTTATTGTAATTTGTATTTTAATTACAAATTACAATTTAAAGTAATTGTAACTTGTATTTTAATTAATCCACTTGAAGGTAATTGTAATTTGTATTTTAGTTACTGAGTTTGCTGTTATTCGTAAAAGTATTTTAATTACTCAGTGTAATGTAATTTGCCCAGCCTTGCTTATATATAAATATATATGCATATATAATTACATGTACAAGTATTACAAATACATATATATATATATATATATATATATATATATATATATATATATATATATATATATATATATATATATATATATATATATATATATATATATATATATATATATATATATATATATATATATATATATATATATATATATATATATATATATATTATATAAATCTGACAATTTTTCACAATTCCCAAACATCATCTCTTACATTTTAATTTTTTTTTTTTTTTTTGTGTTCCTCATTCAAAATAACAGAGACATATTTTTTTTTAACCTTCAGTTGTCCCGTTATTCGATATTTTAGTTTTGACAATTTTTCAAATCTGATTTTTGGCTTCCATATAAAGTGTTATATTTTCGGTTCTAAGGACAGTATCAACAGAGGTCATACAATTTTAGAAAGGTATATTAGTTCAGTCTAAATTAGTACGTTATTTAATTTAAAAAAGTTCCGTTATCTTAGATGTTATAGTCAGATAGATCTAAGTTTATATTTTGGCCGATAGACGGCACTGCCTTGAAAAATCTTAATATACTCAAAATAGCATTTAACAGTTAAAATGACAGCCTTTCAGAAAAGTGTAAAACTGAATTTGTTCTTTCCTAGTTTACCCAGCAGAGAGCTTCAAAGTTGAAAAAACGTGTTTTTATATAAAATAAAATTATATTTGTTGGGAAAAATAATTGAAAATTTACAGTTAATTGGAATTTTCATAATGATTTTTATAGACTAAAAATAAACGATTAAAAATAGTTTAAATTTTGAAATGATGTACATAGCTACAGTGACCAGCAGAAGGCTGAAATCTTATATTTATGGATTTTTTGTAAAAATAATTACCCAAATTGATTAGGTATCATAATTAGCGAAAATTTTACTAATAATTGTAGACAGTAATAATTCAAAAAATATTTAAATCCCGAGACGTTCAGTTTACAGTTTGGCCACCAGAGGGTTTCAAAATTTAAAATAACGTATTTTTCTAACTGAAAGTTGTTAAAAATGGTTAGATAGATATCACAATGGAATTTGATTTACAATCTTATAGGTAATAAACCACTGATTCATCACTGATCAAAAAATTGAAAGAATGTACTTTTTAGTTAACTAGCTAATATTTAAAATCAGTGTTGAACCGAAAAAGGTCTGTCCCTCAATTAGGCTACACAATTGTTGTCAGCAGAAGAAGAGCTGAAGGCGCAAAAGTTGTTATTTTCTTTATACAATAATTAAAATAAAACATGAAATGTTATTTTGGAAATAATTTTTACAAATTTTTTATTTGTTTTTCTCATTTAAACAAAAATCTTTCATTCACAGACAGAGAATTCGAAAACATTTTAACCCGGCATTACCTGATGAGTTAGACGGATTTTTTTCAATGTGTTATCCACCTCTTTGAAATTAGCCAGAAAAAAATCCCAGAAAACGATTGTAGTTAAATATGGTAATACTAATATAATATAACTAGCGTATTATGAAAATAATAACGAAACAAAATATATTTACATAATCTGTCGTAAAAATTAAGTATGCAAAATAAAACAAAATCATAAAATACTTGTTTGTATGTGTTTAATAAAAACACTATTAGGTACGTAAAATATATTATAAATAAATTGGTAGACAAAAATTCACATTGAGTTATCATTACAAAATTCACTTATACAAATTATTCGAAAAAGTATTTTGAAGTTGCACAAAGCATAAATTACTGGTCCCTAAAAGTCATATGAAATATCAATTAACGAGCACGGCTTCGTATAGGTTTTGTAGCCCATGAATACAGCTTGCTTATGGCCACAGTAAAAAAAAATTGTATTAGCCGTTAGGTAGATATATTCTCTTGAGTCATATAAGATATCAATTAACGAACACGGCTTGTTACAGGTTTGAAAGGTCATGAATACAGCTTGCTTATGGCCATAGTAAATAAAAATTGTATTAGCCGTTAGGCAGATATAGTCCCTTGAAGTCATATAAGATATCAATTAACGAGCACGGCTTAGTATAGGTTTTGTATGCCATGGATACAGCTTGCTTATGACCACAGTAAAAAAAAAATGGTATTAACCGTTAGGTAGTTATATTCTCTTGAAGTCATATAAGATATCAATTAACGAGCACGGCTTGGTACAGGTTTTGTAGGCCATATATACAGCTTGCTTATGACCACAGTAAAAAAAAATTGTATTAGCCGTTAAAAAAGTGTGTAATAAAATAAAACATATATTTTAGTAATTCATAATTTGTACATATTCATACTTAATTCAAAAACAAAACAAAATTGTAATACATTATAAATAAATAAAACTAAATAGATCTTAATTCAAGTTTTTGAATTTATTGCACATTAGCCAGTCTTTTAGTTTCAGGAGATATATTAAACTTTTCTTTCTTTTATTCTACGAGGTATTCCTCTTCAAAAAAAATATTATTTAACTATGCATTTGTCGATTTGCCGTTATTTTTGGCAATTTCTAAAAACTCTTTTGCAGCAGCTAGTCGTTCTTTCGAAACAGCGAGAGCTTCTTTTCTTACCGCCAGCTTTTCTTTCGAAACTTCTAATTTTTCTTTGTAAACTTTTAGCAACTCTTGATCAATCTGATCATTTTTGCTATTTAGTTCCTTTTTTCTTTCTCGACTTTTCTCTATTTTTTTTGCGCATAGTTTTTTTAAAACTCCCAACGCCTTTAATTTTGGATTTGGACGGCCCCCCACTTTGTTGGGTTTGTGTTATTAGCGGTCCTGCATTTGTGGTTCCCGGATTTGGTTCCTCCCCATCCAATACTACAATCTGGTCGTCCTCTTCTTCAGTAATAATGACAATGGGGTTTTCAGAGAAACAATTTGCGGAATAGTTAAACCCAGACATTGCATTTTCGCCCGCTAATTCTTCTACTAATTTCTCCACGTCCGATAATACCTTCGGTGGAGCACCTCCAGTTCCTTTTTGGTAACTGTTAATTTCCGCGATCTTTTTTTTTGTGCACGATTTTAAATCTTTGAATTTATTTCGTATTTCTTCTCCCGATCGCGCTATACAGGTTTGCGCTGAAAATTCTGTTACCAAGTTTTCCCAGGCTTTGTTAAGTTCATCTCCATATAACTCAGAATCATCTAATAATAAAAAAAGGGTTAGTTTGTAAATAATTTTATAAATTTTTATCATTTTACACGAGATAACTTCTCGATGACTTTCTAATATTTTTAGAAGTAGCATCAGATCATTTTCTGAGAAATTTGGTCGTCTTGGCCTTTTTTTAACTTCCATTTTTATATTTTGGCCGATAAATAATTATTTCTTATATATTATCACAACAATTTATTATATATCACAAGCACAACAAAAATATGTATATCACAAAATAAAACGCAAAATAATTAAGTGACAGTAGGAAATCGTATTCAGCGGCATGCTGAATTACCGATTTGCGATCATTATCGAGGATGTCGATTTGCAATCGCAATTTCAGCTGTCGCAAATCCGCCATTTTACGACAGCGCAAACTAATAATTTGCGACTGGATCGAGGATATGCCCCTTAAACATCTAAGATAACGGAACTTTTTTTAATTAAATTACGTACTAATTAGGCTGAACTAAACAAAAATGGCTGAACTAAACCATAAAATGGTATGACCTTTATTGATACTGTACTTAGAACCGAAAACATAACAATTTACATGAAAATCAGATTTGAAAAATTGTCAAAACTAAAATATCGAAAAACGGAACAAAGGAACAACAGGGATGAAATGTTTAGAGGAACACGAAGCACGACGATGTTTTGAGAAAAAAATATTTTTATAAAAATGCAAAATTACTTAATAAATGATTATTAATTTCAATCAAAATTGTTCACAATTTACATTTCGATATATTTGATATCAAATTATTTATAATTGTAAATAAAAATATTGATTTAAATTGAAAATAGAGACGATATAAAAAAATGTGTTTGAAAATCCCATATGATTTTGTTTACGTTTCACAGAAAAATAAAAATCTTGACACCCTTAACACATCCTACCACACATTTTTGTGTTATGGCTTTTTATGTAGTGGCATTGGCTAAACAATTATAAAAGAGAAAACACAAAATTAAAATATAACATATATATATGACATATTTTGCACCATATATATATATATATATATATATATATATATATATATATATATATATATATATATATATATATATATATATATATATATATATATATATATGTATATATATATATATATATATATATATATATATATATATATATATATATATATATGTATATATGTATATATATATATATATATATATATATATATATATATATATATATATATATATATATATATATATATATATATATATATATATATATATATATATATATATATATATATATATATACATATATATTGTTACGTTTTTGCCTTGTCAATCAAGGTTCGTATCACTGGATTGTGAATAATACAAAATCAATTTAATTTATCTCCAACGAATTTATTTATTTCACACAAGAATTATTACAACACAGTTTATCAATAAAAATTCACAAAATCTCTTTAAATAAATTTTACACAATTTTACTATTCACTTATAATTTTTATTTCGCACTACAACACTTTTTAAATCACTTTTTAATTACTTTTAAATCTTCACACTGTCGCTTTCCAAATACTACTAATCCAATTCGATCTTATTCGCCTTTTTATATACACAAACCAAGCTTCTCGAAAGTTCATGACCTTTCCAGTTAGAATAGTGTAGAACAATTTTATCATGGAAAATTCCATTTGAGTACAGTTTAACATTGATCTATTGATTTTACTTATTCTATCACACGCTAGGTGTCACCGTCATAATATATTGTTACGTTTTTGCCTTGTCAATCAAGGTTCGTATCACTGGATTGTGAATAATACAAAATCAATTTAATTTATCTCCAACGAATTTATTTATTTCACAAAATTTATTACAACACAGTTTATCAATCAAAATTCACAAAATCACTTTATATAAATTATTCTCAAATTTTACTAATCACTATTACTTTTTATTTCGCACAAAAACACTTTTTAAATCACTTTTTAATTCCTTTTTAATCTTTATACTATCGCTTTCCAAATATTACTAATAATCTTACAAGTTTACACTATCGCGTTCCAAATACGAATAATCCAATTCGATCTTGTTCGCCTTTTTATATACACAAACCAAGCTTCTCGAAAGTTCACGACTTTTCCAGTTGGAATAGCGTAGAAACATTACGTAACAATTTTTATCATGGAAAATTCCATTTAGTACATTAAACATTGAGCTATTAGTTTTACTTATTCTATTACACACTAGGTGTCACCGTCACACTACCCCTCACCTAAGCCTGTTCGTCCCGAACAGGACCGAAATTACCTCCTCGGTAGAGGGCCAGCCTCTCTAAATGTACCGCCATTGGTTTACCTCCTTGTCCTTTTCTTGTCCTGTAGGGTGCCGTCCATAAAGGCTGCACTTTCGCCGATAAATCCCCCTTCTTTTGTTGCGAGTTGTGAAGCCCCACCAATTGCCCCTCGTGTAATCCCTGGCCATTTGCCCGTATGGCACATCGAGTTCTCATCCAGTCGCCCGACACTCGCACTCTACCTCGCACAACTCGGCCCTTCTTATCCAATGTCTGCTTAACCTGGTGTTCTTTGGTTTCCTCAACAATTGTTTCAGATTTCGATGGCAGCTCCTCGCAATGACTGATTGTTACTCGCCTTACTGTCACATCCGTACCGTTAAATTTAAGATTCAGCTCGATGTTATCGCTGCTCAATATTCCTCGTCCAAAATCCAACACAAAGCCATTCATCCTCATGAAGTCCGTTCCCAAAATAACCTCATCCACAATGTCTGCGACCAGAACTTCGTGTGGGAAAAGCGTTTCGCCGATCCTTATGCTCACGATCTTTTTCCCTTTAATCATTGCACTCTCCCCATTTGCCATTCTTAATTTTAACCCATCAACTAGCTGCACTGCTCCTGCGATCAAATCTTTCCGAACAATTGTGTGGGTTGCTCCGGTATCCAGCGTAATAATACACCTCCTCCCATCAACACCGCCCCTAACTGTGATGCTGCTTCCGCCTCGTGCTTCACTTGTAACAGGGATGAATGTTATGGGGCAACCAGACGGTGAAGCCAACTTCAGTTCCTTCAAACTGACTTCTAACCTTTCCACTTTACCGACTGTTGCCATCCGCTCATCCGTTCCCTGCTCTTCTCTTCGTGCTCTTTCCACGGAAGATGGTGATCCGTGCCGCTTTCCTCCTGCTTCCAAACAATCTCGCGAGATGTGGCCAATCCTGTTACATACCCAACATCTTCGCTCGCTGCTTCTAGACCTTTGTCCCGACCGTTCGGCGTTTGCCCGCATAAAAGGTGGCGATCTTCTCTCTCCATGTATTACTTTCCGACAGTCCATTGAAATGTGACCCAACTTGTCACATTTCCAACACCGTTGCCTGCCTCTTCCGCCTTTCGGTACCATTCGCTCCCTGCTGCCGTTCTTGTCTGAGTTCATTTGGCGCCTAAATAATGACGGTCTTGTAAAGCTCTGTACAGCCTCGATCGTCAACGCAAACGCAACGGTTTCCGCGAAGGTTGCTTTAGGTGACAACATCACTGCCCTGCGTGTCTCTGGATCTCGAATGCCGTTAATGAATGCGTCAATTTTAAGCCTTTTCATATAATCGGCCGATGTACTGGTATGTGCTAAATGTACTAATCGCTCGATTGCCGATGAAAATTCCTGAAGTGATTCTCCTCCTTTTTGGTAGCGGCTTTTCAATTCCATTCGATAGATTTCCCGCTTGTGATCACTGCCGTACTTCCTATCCAGCGCCTTCATAATTTCGAGATAACTGTTGCGATCTTTTTCCGGGATTGTTTGTAAGGCCTCCGCTGCTTCACCTTTAAGGGCCACTATTAACGCTGCGACAATATGTTCATAATTCCAACGGTTTTGATTGGCTGCCGTTTCAAATTGAAATTTGAAAATGCCGAAAGATGTTGTACCGTCGAATGTTGGTGGCTTTAACTTAACTGATTGAACGGTTTGTACCACTTGTGTTGTTGTTTCACTTGCTCTGACATCAATCAGCTCTTTCTCTAGACGTTGAAACTTTTCTTCAACCTGTTGAATCTCCGTCTTAAATTCAGTTCTAACATGTTGAATTTCTGATTGTAAATCCGTCTGCAATTTCTCTATTTCACCATGAACATTTTTAGATAGTTCTAAAATTTTCTCGTCCATTTTCTTTTGACCTTCGGCAATTTCCCCCATCTGACGCTCTATAATTTGGTTTGACTCCTTAATTTCGCCCAACTGTTGTTTCATTTCGTGTTTTATTTCCTGGTTAGACTGATTTTGTTGTTCCAACTGTCGTTTTATTTCTTCGTTTGACTGGTTTATAGTCTCCAACTGCCGCACATTTTGTTGTTCCATTTCATTCTTAATTTCGTGGTTTGACTGCACTGCTTGTTGCGCCATTTGATTTTTAATTTCTCCTAGCTGTCGTTCGTTTTGTTGTTTCATTAGACTCATCTGTCCCGTCATCTGGTTCATAGCAGCTATTAACTGCGACAAATCGAAACTTCCAGAATGTTCTTGTGTCTTTTCGACCAACGGTTGTTTATCTTCTGCTTTCTGCTCTACGGTTGCCGCATCCGTTACTTTCTCTCCAAAATCATGATGTTCCGCGTCCAGCCCTTCTTTCTCCATGGCATCACGTAGTCGCGCTTGTAAAGCTGCTTTACCACCATCAGTAGCCAAACCCCGTTTCTCAAGTTCGCTCTTTAATTCTGGAACTTTTAATTCGCTGAGAATCATTTTCTTTATCTTTTTATTCACAATCCCACCGCTGTCACCAAATTGTTACGTTTTTGCCTTGTCAATCAAGGTTCGTATCACTGGATTGTGAATAATACAAAATCAATTTAATTTATCTCCAACGAATTTATTTATTTCACAAAATTTATTACAACACAGTTTATCAATCAAAATTCACAAAATCACTTTATATAAATTATTCTCAAATTTTACTAATCACTATTACTTTTTATTTCGCACAAAAACACTTTTTAAATCACTTTTTAATTCCTTTTTAATCTTTATACTATCGCTTTCCAAATATTACTAATAATCTTACAAGTTTACACTATCGCGTTCCAAATACGAATAATCCAATTCGATCTTGTTCGCCTTTTTATATACACAAACCAAGCTTCTCGAAAGTTCACGACTTTTCCAGTTGGAATAGCGTAGAAACATTACGTAACAATTTTTATCATGGAAAATTCCATTTAGTACATTAAACATTGAGCTATTAGTTTTACTTATTCTATTACACACTAGGTGTCACCGTCACAATATTGTTACGTTTTTGCCTTGTCAATCAAGGTTCGTATCACTGGATTGTGAATAATACAAAATTAATTTAATTTATCTCCAACGAATTTATTTATTTCACAAAATTTATTACAACACAGTTTATCAATCAAAATTCACAAAATCACTTTATATAAATTATTCTCAAATTTTACTAATCACTTTTACTTTTTATTTCGCACAAAAACACTTTTTAAATCACTTTTTAATTCCTTTTTAATCTTTATACTATCGCTTTCCAAATATTACTTATTCTTACAACTTTACACTATCGCGTTCCAAATACTAATAATCCAATTCGATCTTGTTCGCCGTTTTATATACACAAACCAAGCTTCTCGAAAGTTCACGACTTTTCCAGTTGGAATAGCGTAGAAACATTACGTAACAATTTTTATCATGGAAAATTCCATTTAGTACAGTAAAACATTGAGCTATTAGTTTTACTTATTCTATTACACACTAGGTGTCACCGTCACACTACCCCTCACCTAAGCCTGTTCGTCCCGAACAGGACCGAAATTACCTCCTCGGTAGAGGGCCAGCCTCTCTAAATGTACCGCCATTGGTTTACCTCCTTGTCCTTTTCTTGTCCTGTAGGGTGCCGTCCATAAAGGCTGCACTTTCGCCGATAAATCCCCCTTCTTTTGTTGCGAGTTGTGAAGCCCCACCAATTGCCCCTCGTGTAATCCCTGGCCATTTACCCGTATGGCACATCGAGTTCTCATCCAGTCGCCCGACACTCGCACTCTACCTCGCACAACTCGGCCCTTCTTATCCAATGTCTGCTTAACCTGGTGTTCTTTGGTTTCCTCAACAATTGTTTCAGATTTCGATGGCAGCTCCTCGCAATGACTGATTGTTACTCGCCTTACTGTCACATCCGTACCGTTAAATTTAAAATTCAGCTCGATGTTATCGCTGCTCAATATTCCTCGTCCAAAATCCAACACAAAGCCATTCATCCTCATGAAGTCCGTTCCCAAAATAACCTCATCCACAATGTCTGCGACCAGAACTTCGTGTGGGAAAAGCGTTTCGCCGATCCTTATGCTCACGATCTTTTTCCCTTTAATCATTGCACTCTCCCCATTTGCCATTCTTAATTTTAACCCATCAACTAGCTGCACTGCTCCTGCGATCAAATCTTTCCGAACAATTGTGTGGGTTGCTCCGGTATCCAGCGTAATAATACACCTCCTCCCATCAACACCGCCCATAACTGTGACGCTGCTTCCGCCTCGTGCTTCACTCGTAACAGGGATGGATGTTATGGGGCAACCAGACGGCGAAGCCAGCTTCGGTTCCTTCAAACTGCCTTCTAACTTTTCCACTTTAGCGACTGTTGCCATCCGTTCATCCGATCCCTGCTCTCCTCTTAGTGCTCTTTTCATAGAAGTTGGTGATCCGTGCCGCTTTCCCCTTGCTTCCAAACAATCTCGCGAGATGTGGCCAATCCTGTTACATACCCAACATCTTCGCTCGCTGCTTCTAGACCTTTGTTCCGACCGTTCCGTTTTTACCCGCATAAAAGGTGGCGATCTTCTCTCTCCATGTATTACTTTCCGACAGTCCATTGAGATGTGACCCAACTTGTCACATTTCCAACACCTAAGCCTGCCTCTTCCGACTGTCGGTACCATTCGCTCCATGCTGCCGTTCTTGTCTGAGTTCATTTGGCGCCTAACTAATGACGGTCTGGTGAAGTTCTGCACGGCCTCGATCGTTAACGCAAACACAACTGTTTCCGCGAACGTCGCTTTAGGTGACAACATCACCGCCCTGCGTGTCAGTGGATCTCGAATGCCGTCAATGAATGCGTCAATTTTTAGTCTTTCCATATAATCAGCCGATGTACTGGTATGTGCTAGATGTACTAGCCGCTCGATTGCCGATGAAAATTCCTGAAGTGATTCTCCTCCCTTTTGGTAGCGGCTTTTCAATTCCATTCGATAAATTTCTCGCTTGTGATCACTGCCGTACTTCCTATCCAGCGCCTTCATAATTTCGAGATAACTGTTGCGATCTTTTTCCGGAATTGTTTGTAAGGCCTCCGCAGCTTCACCTTTAAGGGCCACTATTAACGCTGCGACAAGATGTTCATCATTCCAACGGTTTTGATTAGCTGCCGTTTCAAATTGAAATTTGAAAATGCCGAATGATGTTGTACCGTCGAAGTTTGGTGGTTTTAACTTAACTGATTGAATGGTTTGTACCACTTGCGTCGTTGTTCCACTTGCCTTGACATCAGTTAGATCTTTCTCGAGACGTTGAAATTTTTCCACAACTTGTTGAATCTCCGTTTGCAATTTCTCTTCAACATGTTGAACCTTCGTTTCTAATTTTTCGTCAACCTTTTGAATCTCCATTTGTAGCTTCTCCACTTCGCCGTGAATGTTAGTAGATAATTCGAGAAGTTTCTCGTCCATTCTCTTTTGACCATCTATAATTTGGTCTTTAATTTCCTCTCCTTGTTGTTCCATTTCTTGGTTAGACTGATTTATAGTCTCCAACTGCCGCACATTTTGTTGTTCCATTTCATTCTTAATTTCTTGGTTTGACTGCACTGCTTGTTGCGCCATTTGATTTTTAATTTCTCCTAGCTGTCGTTCGTTTTGTTGTTTCATTAGACTCATCTGTCCCGTCATCTGGTTCATAGCAGCTATTAACTGCGACAAATCGAAACTTCCAGAATGTTCTTGTGTCTTTTCGACCAACGGTTGTTTATCTTCTGCTTTCTGCTCTACGGTTGCCGCATCCGTTACTTTCTCTCCAAAATCATGATGTTCCGTGTCCAGCCCTTCTTTCTCCATGGCATCACGTAGTCGCGCTTGTAAAGCTGCTTTACCACCATCAGTAGCCAAACCCCGTTTCTCAAGTTCGCTCTTTAATTCTGGAACTTTTAATTCGCTGAGAATCATTTTCTTTATCTTTTTACTCACAATCCCACCGCTGTCACCAATTTGTTACGTTTTTGCCTTGTCAATCAAGGTTCGTATCACTGGATTGTGAATAATACAAAATTAATTTAATTTATCTCCAACGAATTTATTTATTTCACAAAATTTATTACAACACAGTTTATCAATCAAAATTCACAAAATCACTTTATATAAATTATTCTCAAATTTTACTAATCACTTTTACTTTTTATTTCGCACAAAAACACTTTTTAAATCACTTTTTAATTCCTTTTTAATCTTTATACTATCGCTTTCCAAATATTACTTATAATCTTACAAGTTTACTCTATCGCGTTCCAAATACTAATAATCCAATTCGATCTTGTTCGCCTTTTTATATACACAAACCAAGCTTCTCGAAAGTTCACGACTTTTCCAGTTGGAATAGCGTAGAAACATTACGTAACAATTTTTATCATGGAAAATTCCATTTAGTACAGTAAACATTGAGCTATTAGTTTTACTTATTCTATTACACACTAGGTGTCACCGTCACAATATATTGTGACGGTGACACCTAGTGTGTAATAGAATAAGTAAAACTAATAGTTTAATGTTTACTGTACTAAATGGAATTTTCCATGATAAAAATTGTTACGTAATGTTTCTACGCTATTCCAACTGGAAAAGTCGTGAACTTTCGAGAAGCTTGGTTTGTGTATATAAAAAGGCGAACAAGATCGAATTGGATTATTCGTATTTGAATTGAGTTTGTATTATTCACAATCCAGTGATACGAACCTTGATTGACAAGGCATAAAACGTAACAATTTGGTGACAGCGGTGGGATTGTGAATAAAAAGATAAAGAAAATGATTCTCAACGAATTAAAAGTTCCAGAATTAAAAAGAGAACTAGAGAAACGGGGTTTGGCTACTGATGGTACTAAAGCAGCTTTACAAGCGCGACTACGTGAGGCCATGCAGATCGAAGGGCTGGACGCGGAACATTATGATTTTGGAGAGAAAGTAACGGATGCAGCAACCATAGAGCAGAAAGCAGAAGATAAACAACCGTTGGTCGAAAAGACACAAGAACATTCTGGAAGTTTCGATTTGTCGCAGTTAATAGCTGCTATGAACCAAATGACAGGACAGATGTGTCTCATGAAACAACAAAACGAACGACAAATGGTGAAAATTGAGCAGTCAAACCAAGAAATTAAGAATGAAATGAAACAAAAAAAAGAGAAAATTGAACAACCAATCCAGGAAATTGCAGATGGGCAAAAGAGAATGGACGAGAAATTTATCGAGTTATCCACTTCGCTACGTGAAGAAGTAGAAAAATTGCAAACGGAATTGCAAACTGAAATTCAACACGCTAAAACGGAATTTAAAATGGAGATTCAAGATGTGGAACATAAATTACAAGCTGAATTACAAGCGGAGGTTCAACGTCTCGGGGAAGAGCTAACTGATATCAAGGCAAGTGGAACAACAACACAAGTGGTACAAACCATTCAATCAGTTAAGTTAAAACCACCAAACTTCGACGGTACAACATCTTTCGGCATTTTCAAATTTCAATTTGAAACGGCAGCTAATCAAAACCGTTGGAATGATGAACATCTTGTCGCAGCGTTAATAGTGGCCCTTAAAGGTGAAGCAGCGGAGGCCTTACAAACAATTCCGGACAAAGATCGCAACAATTATCTCGAAATTATGAAGGCGCTGGATCGGAAGTACGGCAGTGACCACAAGCGTGAAATCTTTCGTATGGAATTGAAAAGCCGCTATCAAAAGGGAGGAGAATCGCTACAGGAATTTTCATCGGCAATCGAGCGATTAGTACATCTAGCACATACCGGTACATCGGCCGATTATATGGAAAGGCTAAAAATTGACGCATTCATTGACGGCATTCGAGATCCAGAGACACGCAGGGCGGTGATGTTGTCACCTAAAGCAACCTTTGCGGAAACCATCGCTTGTGCGTTAACAAATGAAACTGCACAAGCCATCACCAAACCGTCAATGAAAATACGCCGAGTAGAAATCGATACAAGCATAAACAACGAGCGGTCAACACCAAGATACCGAGATGGAAGCGGCAAAATCAAATGTTGGGCATGTGATAAGGTCGGTCACATCTCTCGCGACTGCTGGGAATTAAGAAGAAAAAGGGGAAGATCACCATTTCCTATGCAGCGACGACCAAGCGGGGAGCAGGCGTTGACTAGGCAAGAAGGCCAAATGACGGCGGAGCCGTTAAACTACAACGAGTCAGCTTAAAGGGGCAGAAGCTGACTCCCACAACCGATTGCCCCATAACCTCCATCCGCGTTTCGAAAGTAGCAAGGGGCGGTGACAGCTTAACAATCAAAGGCGACATTGATGGCACGGATTGCATCATCACTCTGGATACGGGAGCAAATCGCACGATTGTCCGTAAAGATCTGATCGATAGAGATGTACAACCAGCTAATGGATTGAAGTTACAAACAGCAACTGGAGATAGTTCAATAATAAAAGGCAAAAAGATCGTGAAAATAAAAATCGGGAGAACTCTTTTCCAACACGAAGTGCTGATTGCAGATATTGTGGATGAAGTCATAATGGGGATGGACTTCATGAGGGCAAATGGCTTCGTGGTGGATGTTGGACGAGGAGTTTTAAGTTACGATAACATCGAGTTGCCACTTCAATCTAGCAGTGCCGGAGCAACTATCAGGCGAATTATTATTGATCATCGGGAGAAGCTGCCACCGAATTCGGAGACGATCCTATGGGGAAAATTGGAGGGAGGTTCTGGGTCACCCAGGTTGTGGGTTGTGGAAGCTAACGAAGAGGAGAACGGAGCCAAGGAAATTATAATCGGGAAAGCCCTAGTTAAACCAGACAACGACTATAGAGTACCAATTAGGACTCTAAATCTCTCGGATAAGACGAAAACCATCAAGAAAGGGACATTCATCGGAAAATGTAACGAGGTTTCAACTATAGTAAAGTGTGAACAGAGAAGTCCGGTTGAAAAAGCCGACATGCAAGGGCAGAAAGAAATGGTAGAACAACTTATGCAGAAATGGACCGAAGATCTTACCGAGGCACAGAAAAATTCTGCACATCAACTACTCAAACGGTACACGTCCATATTCTGCAGTACATCGGATAATAACGGAAGGACCTCAATGGTAAAGCACCGCATTGATACGGGAGCAGAGATGCCAATTCGTCAACCACCCAGGAGACTACCTTTGGCAAAACAAGAAGAAGTCAATCGAATGGTAACAGATATGCAGGCAGCAGGAGTAATTGAACCATCTAATAGCCCATGGAGTTCACCGGTAGTATTGGTCGAGAAGAAGGACGGTAGCATGAGATTTTGCGTTGATTACCGAAAACTCAATGCTGTGATGAAAAAAGATAGCTACCCACTGCCAAGGATCGATGACACGTTAGACACATTATCGGGTGCTCAAATATTTTCGACATTAGATCTACAAAGCGGCTATTGGCAGGTGGAAGTCCATGAGGAAGATCGCGAGAAAACAGCGTTCAGTGTGGGTAACGGACTTTGGCAATTTAATGTTATGCCGTTCGGATTATGTAATGCCCCTGCGACTTTTGAACGATTAATGGAGCGCGTGTTAAAGGGATTACATTGGAAGACTTGCCTAATATATCTGGACGACATCATCGTTATGGGGAAGGATTTTGACGAGCATCTAAAGAACTTGGCGGAAGTTTTGGATCGGATACAGGCTGCCGGATTGAAGTTAAGTCCAAAGAAGTGTAAGCTGTTCAGAACTGAAGTCAAATATTTGGGTCATCTCGTAACGATTAATGGAATTCACACCGACGAAGAAAAGATCGCAGCGGTTAAGAACTGGCCAAGACCTAAAAATTTACACGAATTACGAAGCTTTCTCGGATTGTGCACCTATTATAGACGCTTCGTGCCAAGATTCGCCAACATCGCCAAGAGTTTACACGAGTTGACCAGGAAGAACAAGGCATTCGAATGGAAGAATGACCAGGAAGAAGCATTCGTGGAACTAAGGAGACGGTTGTGTGCCGCGCCAATCCTCGCGTACCCTATACCCAACGTGTAATTTATTTTGGACACCGATGCAAGTAATGACGGTATAGGAGGTGTGTTATCACAGGAAATTAATGGTCAAGAAAGAGTTATTGCGTACTTCTCCAAAACATTATCAAAACCGGAGCGTAATAACTGCGTGACACGGAAAGAATTGTTGGCTATAGTGGAGTGTGTCAAGCATTTCCATAAGTATCTTTATGGCCAAAAATTCCATTTACGGACAGATCACGGCGCTTTACGGTGGCTGTTACAATTTAAGAATCCAGAGGGACAAGTAGCACGCTGGATCGAACGTCTTCAAAGCTACGATTTCCAAATTGAACATCGGAAGGGAAGTGCACACAGAAATGCCGACGCATTATCAAGACGGCCGTGTCCAGTAGAATGTAAACATTGTGGCCATGTTGAAGCAAAGGAAGGCATCATCGACGTTAGGCTTACGCAAGTGCTGCCTGATGAGGAGTGGACCGACGAAATGATCAGGAAAGAGCAATTGGATGATACGGATTTATCAGTTATAATGGAATGGAAGGAAAAGGAACACCGGCCAACTTGGAGCGAGATCGCGGACAAAACTCCCATTGTCAAGGCTTATTGGGCTCAATGGGATAGCCTCCGTCTTGAGAATGGCTGTTTAAAACGATTGTGGGAAAGCACGGATGGCAAAGTGAAGCAATTGTTGCTGGTGATACCAAAGTGCCGGATTGTAGAAATTCTGAATGAGTATCATGGAGGAGCAAGTGGGGGCCACCTTGGAATTAATAAAACTCTAGCAAAGATACGTCAACGATTCTACTGGGCAGGATGTAGGCAGTCTGTGATAGAATGGTGCCAAAAATGTAACCAATGTGCGGCGGTGAAGGGACCCGCACGCAAAAGTCGTGGAACCATGAAGCAATATAACGTTGGAGCACCATTCGAAAGAATTGCAATGGATGTAGCGGGCCCATTTCCCACCACTGAGAGCGGCAACAAATATGTGCTAGTAATCATGGATTATTTCAGCAAATGGCCGGAGGTGTACCCCATTCCCAATCAGGAGACGACAACAATAGCTGATGCCGTGGTAAACAATTGGATTAGCAGATTTGGAGTGCCGATGGAGATTCATACCGATCAAGGACGGAATTTCGAATCGGTGGTGTTTCAAGAAATATGCCAGATGCTCGGTATAAATAAAACGAGAACAACGCCTTTGCATCCACAGTCTGACGGTATGGTGGAAAGATTCAATGGTACATTGGAGGAATATCTAGCAAAGGTCGTTGAGAAAAACCAACGCAACTGGGATCGACATATACCGATGTTTCTGATGGCCTATCGATCAGCTATACATGACACAACCGGAATGACACCAGCTAAAACGTTATTTGGAGATAATCTACGGTTACCTGGAGATCTAAAGTTTGGGGCTGTACCATCATCGGCTTTATGTGGACAAGATTACGTAGACCGAATGAAAGAGGAACTTAATGAGATTCATCAATTTGTACGGGAGAAAATACGGATGTCAAGTGACCGGATGAAGGCTCGATATGACATACGAGCAAATAACCAGGGCTTCCAGGAAGGGCAATTAGTATGGCTTCACAACCCGCAACGGAAAAAGGGATTATCACCGAAGCTGCAACCAGCATGGGAAGGACCTTATACTGTCATCACAAGGATGAACGACGTGGTTTATCGGATACGGAAGGGACATCGAGGTAAACCAAAGGTGGTGCATTTGGAGAGGCTGGCCCTATACAGAGGAGGTGATTTGGGTCCTGTTCGGGACGAACAGGCTTAGGTGAGGGGTAGTGTGACGGTGACACCTAGTGTGTAATAGAATAAGTAAAACTAATAGCTCAATGTTTACTGTACTAAATGGAATTTTCCATGATAAAAATTGTTACGTAATGTTTCTACGCTATTCCAACTGGAAAAGTCGTGAACTTTCGAGAAGCTTGGTTTGTGTATATAAAAAGGCGAACAAGATCGAATTGGATTATTCGTATTTGGAACGCGATAGAGTAAACTTGTAAGATTATCAGTAATATTTGGAAAGCGATAGTATAAAGATTAAAAAGGAATTAAAAAGTGATTTAAAAAGTGTTTTTGTGCGAAATAAAAAGTAAAAGTGATTAGTAAAAATTGAGAATAATTTATATAAAGTGATTTTGTGAATTTTGATTGATAAACTGTGTTGTAATAAATTTTGTGAAATAAATAAATTCGTTGGTGATAAATTGAATTGAGTTTGTATTATTCACAATCCAGTGATACGAACCTTGATTGACAAGGCATAAAACGTAACAATTTATTGTGACGGTGACACCTAGTGTGTAATAGAATAAGTAAAACTAATAGCTCAATGTTTACTCTACTAAATGGAATTTTCCATGATAAAAACTGTTACGTAATGTTTCTACGCTATTCCAACTGGAAAAGTCGTGAACTTTCGAGAAGCTTGGTTTGTGTATATTAAAAGGCGAACAAGATCGAATTGGATTATTAGTATTTGGAACGCGATAGAGTAAACTTGTAAGATTATAAGTAATATTTGGAAAGCGATAGTATAAAGATTAAAAAGGAATTAAAAAGTGATTTAAAAAGTGTTTTTGTGCGAAATAAAAAGTAAAAGTGATTAGTAAAATTTGAGAATAATTTATATAAAGTGATTTTGTGAATTTTGATTGATAAACTGTGTTGTAATAAATTTTGTGAAATAAATAAATTCGTTGGAGATAAATTAAATTGATTTTGTATTATTCACAATCCAGTGATACGAACCTTGATTGACAAGGCAAAAACGTAACAATATTGTTACGTTTTTGCCTTGTCAATCAAGGTTCGGATCACTGGATTGTGAATAATATAAACTCAATTCAATTTATCACCAACGAATTTATTTATTTCACAAAATTTACAGACAACACAGTTTATCAATAAAAATTCACAAAATCTTTTTATATAAATGATTCTTAAATTTTACTGATCACTTTTACTTTATTTATCGCACTACAACACTTTTTTAAATCACTTTTTAATTCCTTTTAATCTTTATACTATCGCTTACCAAATATTACTGATCCAATTCGATTTTGTTCGCCTTTTTATATACACAAACCAAACTTCTCGAAAGTTAATGATTTTGCTAGTTAGAATAGTGTAGAATAATTTTATCATGGATAATTCCATTTAGAACAGTTTAACATTGAGTTATTAATTTTAACTTATTCTATTACACACTAGGTGTCACCGTCACACTACCCCCCACCTAAGTCTGTTCGTCCCGAATACGACCCAAATCACCTCCTCTGTACAGGGCCAGCCTCTCCAAATGCACCACCTTTGGTTTACCTCGATGTCCCTTCCGTATCCGATAAACCACGTCGTTCATCCTTGTGATGACAGTGTAAGGTCCTTCCCATGCTGGTTGCAGCTTCGGTGATAATCCCTTTTTCCGTTGCGGGTTGTGAAGCCATACTAATTGCCTTCCTGGAAGCCCTGATTATTTGCTCGTATGCCATATCGAGCCTTCATCCGATCACTTGACATCCGTATTTTCTCCCGTACAAATTGATGAATCTCATTAAGTTCCTCTTTCATTCGGTCTACGTAATCCTGTCCACATAAAGCCGATGATGGTACAGTCCCAAACTTTAGATCTCCAGGTAACCGTAGATTATCTCCAAATAACGTTTTAGCTGGTGTCATTCCGGTTGTGTCATGTATTGCTGATCGATAGACCATAAGAAACATCTGTATATGTCGATCCCAGTTGCGTTGGTTTTTCTCAACGACCTTTCCTAGATATTCCTCCAATGTACCATTGAATCTTTCCACCATACCATCAGACTGTGGATGCAAAGGCGTTGTTCTCGTTTTATTTATACCGAGCATCTGGCATATTTCTTGAAACACCACCGATTCAAAATTCCGTCCTTGATCGGTATGAATCTCCATCGGCACTCTAAATCTGCTAATCCAGTTGTTTACTACGGCATCAGCTATTGTTGTCGTCTCCTGATTGGGAATGGGGTACACCTCCGGCGATTTGCTGAAATAATCCATTATTACTTTCACATATTTGTTGCCGCTCTCGGTGGTGGGAAATGGCCCCGCTACATTCATTGCAATTCTTTCGAATGGTGCTCCGACGTTATATTGTTTCATAATTCCACGACTTTTGCGTGCGGGTCCCTTCACCGCCGCACATTGGTTACATTTTTGGCACCATTCTATCACTGACTGCCTACATCCTGCCCAGTAGAATCGTTGACGTATCTTTGCTAGAGTTTTATTAATTCCAAGGTGGCCCCCACTTGCTCCTCCATGATACTCATTCAGGATTTCTGCAATCCGGCACTTTGGTATCACCAGCAACAATTGCTTCACTTTGCCGTGCTTTCCCACAATCGTTTTAAACAGCCATTCTCAAGACGGAGGCTATCCCATTGAGCCCAATAAGCCTTGACAATGGGAGTTTTGTTCGCGATCTCGCTCCAAGTTGGCCGGTGTTCCTTTTCCTTCCATTCCATCATAACTGATAAATCCGTATCATCCAATTGCTATTTCCTGACCATTTCGTCGGTCCACTCCTCATCAGGCAGCACTTGCGTAAGCCGAACGTCGATGATGTCTTCCTTTGCTTCAACATGGCCACAATGTTTACATTCTACTGGACACGGCCGTCTTGATAACGCGTCGGCATTTCTGTGTGCACTTCCCTTCAGATGTTCGATTTGAAAATCGTAGCTTTGAAGACGTTCGATCCAGCGTGCTACTTGTCACTCTGGATTCTTGAATTGTAACAGCCACCGTAAAGCGCCGTGATCTGTCCGTAAATGGAATTTTTGGCCATAAAGATACTTATGGAAATGCCTGACACACTCCACTATAGCCAACAATTCTTTCCATGTCACGCAGTAATTACGCTCCGGTTTCGATAATGTTTTGTAGAAGTACGCAATAACTCTTTCTTGACCATTAATTTCCTGTGATAACACACCTCCTATACCGTCATCACTTGCATCGGTGTCCAAAATAAATTTCACGTTGGGTATAGGGTACGCGAGGATTGGCGCGACACACAACAGTCTCCTTAGTTCCACGAATGTTTCTTCCTGGCCAGTCTTCCATTCAAATGCCTTGTTTTTCCTGGTCAACTCGTGTAAACTCTTGGCGATGTTGGCGAATCTTGGCACGAAGCGTCTATAATAGGTGCACAATCCCAGAAAACTTCGTAATTCGTGTAAATTTTTAGGTCTTGGCCAGTGCTTTACCGCTGCGATCTTTTCTTGGTCGGTGTGAATTCCAATTATCGTTACGAGATGACCCAAATATTTGACTTCAGTTCTGAACAGCTTACACTTCTTTGGACTTAACTTCGGCGGCCTGTATCCGATCTAAAACTTCCGCCAAGTTCTTTAGATGCTCGTCAAAATCCTTCCCCATAACGATGATGTCGTCCAGATATATTAGGCAAGTCTTCCAATGTAATCCCTTTAACACGCGCTCCATTAATCGTTCAAAAGTCGCAGGGGCATTACATAATTCGAACGGCATAACATTAAATTGCCAAAGTCCGTTACCCACACTGAAAGCCGTTTTCTCGCGATCTTACTCGTGGACTTCCACCTGCCAATAGCCGCTTTGTAGATCTAATGTCGAAAATATTCGAACACCCGATAATGTGTCTAATGTATCGTCGATCCTTGGCAATGGCTAGCTATCTTTTTTAGTTACAGCATTGAGTTTTCGATAATCAACGCAGAATCTCATGCTACCGTCCTTCTTCTCGACCAATACTACCGGTGAGCTCCATGGGCTGTTAAATGGTTCGATTACTCCTGCTGCCTGCATATCTGTTACCATTCGATTGACTTCTTGTTGTTTTGGCAATGGTAGTCTCCTGGGTGGTTGACGAATCGGCATCTCCGTTCCCGTATCAATTCAATGCTTTACCATTGAAGTCCTTCCGTTATTATCCGATGTACTGCAGAATATGGACGTGTACCGTTTGAGTAGTTGATGTGCACAATTTTTCTGTGCCTCGGTAAGATCTTCGGTCCATTTCTGCATGAGTTGTTCTACCATTTCTTTCTGCTCTTGCATGTCGGCTTTTTCAATCGGACTTTTCTGTTCACAATTTACTATAGTTGAAACCTCATTACATTTGCCGATGACTGTCCCTTTCTTGATGGTTTTCGTCTTATCCGAGAGATTTAGAGTCCTAATTGGTACTCTATAGTCGTTGTCTGGTTTAACTAGGGCTTTTCCGATTATAATTTCCTTGGCTCCGTTCTCCTCTTCGTTAGCTTCCTTCAACCCACAACCCACAACCTGGGTGACCCAAAACCTCCCTCCAATTTTCCCCATAGGATCGTCTCCGAATTCGGTGGCAGCTTCTACCGATGATCTATAATAATTCGCCTGATAGTTGCTCCGGCACTGCTAGATTGAAGTGGTAACTCGATGTTATCGTAACTTAAAACTCCTCGTCCAACATCCACCGAGAAGCCATTTGTCCTCATGAAGTTCATCCCCATTATGACTTCATCCACGATATCTGCAATCAGCACTTCGTGTTGGAAAAGAGTTATCCCGATTTTTATTTTCACGATCTTTTTGCCTTTTATTATTGAGCTATCTCCAGTTGCTGTTTGTAACTTCAATCCATTAGCTGGTTGTACACCTCCATCGATCAGATCTTTCCGGACAATCGTGCGATTTGCTCCCGTATCCAGGGTGATGATGCAATTCGTGCCATCAATGTCGCCTTTGATTGTTAAGCTGTCACCGCCTCTTTACACTTTCAACACGGATGGAGGTTATGGGGCAATCGGTTGTGGGAGTCAGCTTCTGCCCCTTTAAGCTGACTCGTTCAAGTTTAACGACTCCGTCGTCATTTGGCCCTCTTGCTTGGCCACTGCCTGTGCTCCGCTTGGTCGTCGCTGCATAGGGGATGGTGATCTTCCTCTTTTTCTTCTTGTTTCCCAGCAGTCCCGAGAGATATGACCGACCTTATCACATGCCCAACATCTGATTTTGCGGCTTCCGTCTCGGAATCTTGGTGTTGACCGTTCTGTGTTTATGCTGGTGTCGATTTTCACTCGGCGTATTTTCATCGGTTTGGTGATGGCTTGTGCAGTTTTATTTGTCAACGCACAAGCGATGGTTTCCGCGAAGGTGGGTTTAGGTGACAACATCACCGCCTTGCGTGTCTCTGGATCTCGAATGCCGTCAATGAATGCGTCAATTTTCAGCCTTTCTATATGATGTACTGGTATGCGCTAGATGTACTAATCGCTCGATTGCCGATGCAAATTCCTGCAGCGATTCTACTCCCTTTTGATAGCGGCTTTTCAATTCCATATGATAGATTTCCCGCTTGTGGTCACTGCCGTACTTCCGATCCAGCGCCTTCATAATTTCGAGATAACTGTTGCCATCATTTTCTGGAATGGTTTGTAAGGCCTCCGCTGCTTCACCTCTTAGGGCCACAATTAGCGCTGCGACAAGATGTTCATCGATGATGATTTTGCCTTGTCAATTAAAGTTCGTATCACTGGATTGTGAATAATACAAAATCAATTTAATTTATCACCAACGAATTTATTTATTTCACACAAAAATTATTACAACACACTTTATTAATAAAAATTCACAAAATCACTTTATATAAATTATTCTCAAATTTTACTGTACACTTATAATTTTTATTTCGCACAATATTACTTTTTAATTCCTTTTTATTCTTTACTCTATCGCTTACCAAATACTACTAATCCAATTCGGCTTCGTTCGCCTTTTTATATACACAAACCAAACTTCTAGAAAGCTTATTTTTTTTCCAGTTGGAATAGCGTAGACATATTACGTAACAATTTTTATCATGGAAAATTCCATTTTAGTACAGTTACACATTGAGCTATTCATTTCACTTCTTCTATTACACACTAGGTGTCACCGTCACAATATTATATTGTGACGGTGACACCTAGTGTGTAATAGAATAAGTAAAACTAATAGCTCAATGTTTACTGTACTAAATGGAATTTTCCATGATAAAAATTGTTACGTAATGTTTCTACGCTATTCCAACTGGAAAAGTCGTGAACTTTCGAGAAGCTTGGTTTGTGTATATAAAAAGGCGAACAAGATCGAATTGGATTATTAGTATTTGGAACGCGATAGTGTAAACTTGTAAGATTATTTGGAAAGCGATAGTATAAAGATTAAAAAGGAATTAAAAAGTGATTTAAAAAGTGTTTTTGTGCGAAATAAAAAGTAAAAGTGATTAGTAAAATTTGAGAATAATTTATATAAAGTGATTTTGTGAATTTTGATTGATAAACTGTGTTGTAATAAATTTTGTGAAATAAATAAATTCGTTGGAGATAAATTAAATTGATTTTGTATTATTCACAATCCAGTGATACGAACCTTGATTGACAAGGCAAAAACGTAACAAATTGGTGACAGCGGTGGGATTGTGAATAAAAAGAAAAAGAAAATGATTCTCAACGAATTAAAAGTTCCAGAATTAAAGAGGGAACTTGAGAAACGTGGTTTGGCTACTGATGGTACTAAAGCAGCTTTACAAGCGCGACTACGTGAGGCCATGCAGAACGAAGGGCTGGACGCGGAACATCATGATTTTGGAGAGAAAGTAACGGATGCAGCAACCATAGAGCAGAAAGCAGAAGATAAACAACCGTTGGTCGAAAAGACACAAGAACATTCTGGAAGTTTCGATTTGTCGCAGTTAATAGCTGCTATGAACCAAATGACAGGACAGATGTGTCTCATGAAACAACAAAACGAACGACAAATGGTGAAAATTGAGCAGTCAAACCAAGAAATTAAGAATGAAATGGAACAACAAAATGTGCGGCAGTTGGAGACTATAAACCAGTCAAACGAAGAAATAAAACGACAGTTGGAACAACAAAATCAGTCTAACCAGGAAATAAAACACGAAATGAAACAACAGTTGGGCGAAATTAAGGAGTCAAACCAAATTATAGAGCGTCAGATGGGGGAAATTGCCGAAGGTCAAAAGAAAATGGACGAGAAAATTTTAGAACTATCTATAAATGTTCATGGTGAAATAGAGAAATTGCAGACGGATTTACAATCAGAAATTCAACATGTTAGAACTGAATTTAAGACGGAGATTCAACAGGTTGAAGAAAAGTTTCAACGTCTAGAGAAAGAACTAACTGATATCAAGGCAAGTGGAACAACAACACAAGTGGTACAAACCGTCCAATCAGTTAAGTTAAAACCACCAAACTTCGACGGCAATCTTTCGGCATTTTCAAATTTCAATTTGAAACGGCAGCTAATCAAAACCGTTGGAATGATGAACATCTTGTCGCAGCGTTAATAGTGGCCCTTAAAGGTGAAGCTGCGGAGGCCTTACAAACAATTCCGGAAAAAGATCGCAACAGTTATCTCGAAATTATGAAGGCGCTGGATAGGAAGTACGGCAGTGATCACAAGCGAGAAATTTATCGAATGGAATTGAAAAGCCGCTACCAAAAGGGAGGAGAATCACTTCAGGAATTTTCATCGGCAATCGAGCGGCTAGTACATCTAGCACATACCAGTACATTGGCTGATTATATGGAAAGACTAAAAATTGAAGCGATAGTATAAAGATTAAAAAGGAATTAAAAAGTGATTTAAAAAGTGTTTTTGTGCGAAATAAAAAGTAAAAGTGATTAGTAAAATTTGAGAATAATTTATATAAAGTGATTTTGTGAATTTTGATTGATAAACTGTGTTGTAATAAATTTTGTGAAATAAATAAATTCGTTGGTGATAAATTGAATTGAGTTTGTATTATTCACAATCCAGTGATACGAACCTTGATTGACAAGGCAAAAACGTAACATTTGGTGACAGCGGTGGGATTGTGAATAAAAAGATAAAGAAAATGATTCTCAACGAATTAAAAGTTCCAGAATTAAAAAGAGAACTAGAGAAACGGGGTTTGGCTACTGATGGTACTAAAGCAGCTTTACAAGCGCGACTACGTGAGGCCATGCAGAACGAAGGGCTGGACGCGGAACATCATGATTTTGGAGAGAAAGTAACGGATGCAGCAACCATAGAGCAGAAAGCAGAAGATAAACAACCGTTGGTCGAAAAGAGACAAGAACATTCTGGAAGTTTCGATTTGTCGCAGTTAATAGCTGCTATGAACCAAATGACAGGACAGATGTGTCTCATGAAACAACAAAACGAACGACAAATGGTGAAAATTGAGCAGTCAAACCAAGAAATTAAGAATGAAATGGAACAACAAAATGTGCGGCAGTTGGAGACTATAAACCAGTCAAACGAAGAAATAAAACGACAGTTGGAACAACAAAATCAGTCTAACCAAGAAATGAAACAACAAGGAGAGGAAATTAAAGACCAAATTATAGATGGTCAAAAGAGAATGGACGAGAAACTTCTCGAATTATCTACTAACATTCACGGCGAAGTGGACAAGCTGCAAATGGAGATTCAAAAGGTTGACGAAAAATTTGAAACGAAGGTTCAGCAGGTCGAAGAAAAATTACAAGCAGAGGTTCAACGTCTCGGGGAAGAGCTAACTGATATCAAGGCAAGTGGAACAACAACACAAGTGGTACAAACCATTCAATCAGTTAAGTTAAAACCACCAAACTTCGACGGTACAACATCTTTCGGCATTTTCAAATTTCAATTTGAAACGGCAGCTAATCAAAACCGTTGGAATGATGAACATCTTGTCGCAGCGTTAATAGTGGCCCTTAAAGGTGAAGCTGCGGAGGCCTTACAAACAATTCCGGAAAAAGATCGCAACAGTTATCTCGAAATTATGAAGGCGCTGGATAGGAAGTACGGCAGTGATCACAAGCGGGAAATCTATCGAATGGAATTGAAAAGCCGCTACCAAAAGGGAGGAGAATCACTTCAGGAATTTTCATCGGCAATCGAGCGATTAGTACATCTAGCACATACCAGTACGTCGGCCGATTATATGGAAAGGCTTAAAATTGACGCATTCATTGACGGCATTCGAGATCCAGAGACACGCAGGGCGGTAATGTTGTCACCTAAAGCGACGTTCGCGGAAACCGTTGTGTTTACGTTAACGATCGAGGCCGTGCAGAACTTCACCAGACCGTCATTAGTTAGGCGCCAAATGAACTCAGACAAGAACGGCAGCATGGAGCGAATGGTATCGACAGTCGGAAGAGGCAGGCTTAGGTGTTGGAAATGTGACAAGTTGGGTCACATCTCAATGGACTGTCGGAAAGTAATACATGGAGAGAGAAGATCGCCACCTTTTATGCGGGTAAAAACGGAACGGTCGGAACAAAGGTCTAGAAGCAGCGAGCGAAGATGTTGGGTATGTAACAGGATTGGCCACATCTCGCGAGATTGTTTGGAAGCAAAGGGAAAGCGGCACGGATCACCAACTTCTATGAAAAGAGCACTAAGAGGAGAGCAGGGATCGGATGAACGGATGGCAACAGTCGCTAAAGTGGAAAGGTTAGAAGTCAGTTTGAAGGAACCGAAGCTGGCTTCGCCGTCTGGTTGCCCCATAACATCCATCCCTGTTACGAGTGAAGCACGAGGCGGAAGCAGCGTCACAGTTATGGGCGGTGTTGATGGGAGGAGGTGTATTATTACGCTGGATACCGGAGCAACCCACACAATTGTTCGGAAAGATTTGATCGCAGGAGCAGTGCAGCTAGTTGATGGGTTAAAATTAAGAATGGCAAATGGGGAGAGTGCAATGATTAAAGGGAAAAAGATCGTGAGCATAAGGATCGGCGAAACGCTTTTCCCACACGAAGTTCTGGTCGCAGACATTGTGGATGAGGTTATTTTGGGAACGGACTTCATGAGGATGAATGGCTTTGTGTTGGATTTTGGACGAGGAATATTGAGCAGCGATAACATCGAGCTGAATCTTAAATTTAACGGTACGGATGTGACAGTAAGGCGAGTAACAATCAGTCATTGCGAGGAGCTGCCATCGAAATCTGAAACAATTGTTGAGGAAACCAAAGAACACCAGGTTAAGCAGACATTGGATAAGAAGGGCCGAGTTGTGCGAGGTAGAGTGCGAGTGTCGGGCGACTGGATGAGAACTCGATGTGCCATACGGGTAAATGGCCAGGGATTACACGAGGGGCAATTGGTGTGGCTTCACAACTCGCATCAAAAGAAGGGGGATTTATCGGCGAAAGTGCAGCCTTTATGGACGGCACCCTACAGGACAAGAAAAGGACAAGGAGGTAAACCAATGGCGGTACATTTAGAGAGGCTGGCCCTCTACCGAGGAGGTGATTTGGGTCCTGTTCGGGACGAACAGGCTTAGGTGAGGGTTAGTGTGACGGTGACACCTAGTGTGTAATAGAATAAGTAAAACTAATAGCTCAATGTTTACTGTACTAAATGGAATTTTCCATGATAAAAATTGTTATGTAATGTTTCTACGCTATTCCAACTGGAAAAGTCGTGAACTTTCGAGAAGCTTGGTTTGTGTATATAAAAAGGCGAACAAGATCGAATTGGATTATTAGTATTTGGAACGCGATAGTGTAAACTTGTAAGATTATTTGGAAAGCGATAGTATAAAGATTAAAAAGGAATTAAAAAGTGATTTAAAAAGTGTTTTTGTGCGAAATAAAAAGTAAAAGTGATTAGTAAAATTTGAGAATAATTTATATAAAGTGATTTTGTGAATTTTGATTGATAAACTGTGTTGTAATAAATTTTGTGAAATAAATAAATTCGTTGGTGATAAATTGAATTGAGTTTGTATTATTCACAATCCAGTGATACGAACCTTGATTGACAAGGCAAAAACGTAACATTATATATATATATATATATATATATATATATATAAATATATATATATATATATATATATATATATATATATATATATATATATATATATATATACAGTCGATTCCGCTTAATTGGGACACCGGTTAATGGGGACAGCCGCTTAATTGGGACAAATCCTAAAGAACGGAAACAATCCTATAACTTTTGTGGAACTTCGGATAATTGGGCCAGCCACTTAATCGGGACAAATTGTACTGGTTATTGGTCCTGATGTGTCTCGATTAAGCGGAATAGACCAGTCTATTCCGCTTAATCGGGACACATCGGGACTAGTACAATTTGTCCCGATTAAGCGGCTCGCCCAATTATCCGAAGTTCCACAAAAAATATAGGATTAGTAATTTTTAATGTATTTTATTTCATAAATTGCACAAAATTGAAAAAAAATCTCAAAACTATATGTATCCATACATATGTATTAAAAAATTATAAAAAATGGATGTATGTACCATGTACATACAAAAAATTATATTAATTCAAAAACATTAATAATGTAATACATTCTGTTAGAAAAATGTTAGAAAAATAAGGTTTAAACTTTAATTAAATTTTTTGAACAAATTCGTCCAAAGAGGTTTGCCTTTTGTTTTTGCTGGATTGTAGCTGAACAAAATCAGAGCACAAATTTAATGCTGACATGGGACTCCCGTCATTTCCATCTTGCATAAAATAACGCTGTAATCTGTCAACAGATTGTTTTGCCTCATACGGTTAGTTACGAGCACAGGTTCTTCATCATCACTGTCATCGGATTCCACCAATGTTTGATATTTTGATTTGATTGTTGCTACAATTGCGTCCTTACAATCCTCATTCTCTTCATAACACGGTAAATTGTCGTCAATTGATGAAAATTCAATATCAATACCTGGTGAAATTTCATTTAATTCGTCGCTGTGCTCTGCAATCTCTATAGATTTTAAGCCGCAATAACCAAAACAATTTTGTATTGTGCTGGTTTTTATTGCTCACCAACTGTCAGCTACAAACTGTATTGCCTGTAAAATAGTTATTTTGCTACAAATTTCCCTCGATGTTGTCGTACATGTAAGTACATTTTCATCGATGGATTCCAATATGTAATTAATCAATTTTCCTCGGTACATTGTCTTTAAATTTTTTATTACTCCCATGTTCATTGGTTGCAATAATGATGTGGTGTAAGGGGGGAAAAATTCCAGCTGTATATTTTTTAAGTTGTCCAAATGGGGGTGTGCCGCACAGTTGTCGACAATCTGTAAAATTTTTCTTCGCTGAAGTTTTAATTTTACATCCCAAGTCGTAAGCCAACTTCGAAAAATTGCAGACGTCATCCACGCATTCTTGTTAGCATGGTACTCCACTGGTAAACTCTCGATTCTTAGTCCCTTAAAGCAACGGGGCTTACTACTTTTTCTATGATGAGTAGCTTTTGTTTATCACTTCCTGTCATATTTGAATAACATAAGACAGTAATTCGGTCCATTGCTTTTTTAAAGCCCGACAATGAGTGTGCTTGTAACATAAAGAACTGGTGGTTTCGCGTCTATTGGAGGGGGGGGATCAAAGTTGAGTAGATTAATCTACCAGCTCCGTAACCTTCCAGTAGGGTGCGCATCACGTGAGCTGTTCTGGTCTTGTCATTAGGCAGCTGCGTGATGGGTACAATTGTGTAAGGGGTAACCTGTTCACAATTCGCAAGTGTACGTACTGCCTCCTCGTGGCAACCACTGGTAACTAAGGCCACTTGGCACATTTTTGGCCATTTGGCACAGGCTAAAGTTATGCGCTAAAGGAGAAAACCTTGACAAAAACCCTAATCTAAGGTGGAACAGCATATGCCGAAAGATGAATGGCTGATAGGTTAATCAGCCCAAAATATGCGGACTCTGGATACCAGGCACCCTCCAGTTTTATTTAGCCTTCCTGTAGTATAACTGGGTGACCTACAGGTGATTTGCAATTCCGAGCAACTCGTAAGAGTAAATTCAAACGGAATACGGGGCAGGAGTAGGAATATACGAGAGTGGGACAACCCTCTCGAGGTCCTTGAGCTCCAATGCTACCCTCTTTCTAGGGGAACTACATGCTGTAGTAAACATCTAGGAGGGAGAGCAATAAGCCCGGATAGTATGTATCACGTACCGGGAGGCAGTATCGTCAGGTTGATTAAGAACCTGAATATTTACTGGACGGATAATTAAGCAGGGGCCAGCACAATAGATCTTTTAAGTCGCAGTGCGAAGTGACTGATCGCCCGCATGGCCCCCCCAATAATAATAATAATAATAACATAAAGAACCATCTGGTGTGGCGCGATAATAGAGGCCAGTTTCATCGGCATTGTACATGTCATCTGGACTATATTTGCTTAGATAAATAGGAACTTTAAAATTTTTTCACTCTTCAGCGCTTGTATTATCAGCACTGCTCTTTCCACCATGCATTATTTTGAATTTGATATTGTGTCTCGTTTTCCAACGAGACAACCAACCATCAGTTGCCAAAAAATCACTGTGATTCAACTTTTTCGCTAATTCTTCTGCCTTCGCTTTAAATATTGGACCACTGATAATCACACCTCGCTGAGTAACTACAGAAAACCATTGGTCGAGAGCCTCTTCTACATCTGAATGTAGCCCTCCCGTTTTCTTTTAGACGTTCCTGGTTTTTCTTTATGTAACATCCATTCGTCGCGCAGCAGTTTTTCGTTTTTTAAAAGTCGTGATATTGTTGTTTTTGGCACATTTATTATCTCAGCAAGCTTACGTAAGCTAGTGTTGTTTGACTGGCTTTTAATTTTATCAAGGATAGCAATTTTATTGGTTAGTGTTAAATCCTGTCTTGGCATCTTGGTTACGGTTATACTAATTCTCACTTTACACTTTTTTAGTTAATTTTACTTACGTTAATAAGTGAATTTATGTTTTACTGAATTTATTTCAAAATTCAAATAAAAAAATAAAGAACTTTACGTCTATCTGGGAATAACCTAAAACTATAACTAAAAATATAAGCGAACCGAAAAAATCATTCTTTTTGTTTTCTTCTTTTTTCTTTTTAATTATTTTTGTTTTATTTTTTAAATTTTTTTCTATGTTCATTATGGTTAGTAAATTTTTTTTGTATGATCTGTCCCGATTAAACGAAATATTGTCCCGAAAAAGCGAAGTAAATTTGTCTTATTTGCTTGGTTTTGTTTCCGTTCTTTAGGATTTGTCCCAATTAAGCGGCTGTCCCCATTAACCGGTGTCCCAATTAAGCGAAATCGACTATATATATATATATATATATATATATATATATATATATATATATATATATATATATATATATATATATATATATATATATATATATATATATATATATATATATATATATATATATATATATATATATATATATATATATATATATATATGTATATATATATATATATACATATATGAGTAATTTCATTTTAAAACAGTAAACATTTTGGAAATTTAAACTTCATGATTTTTTATTTATTTAATTTTAGGTGTACGTGTAATATTTAAAAAATAAAAGCAACATATTTTTTATTTTTTTGATATAGGGTGTGTATTGCGCACATGATGGTCCCAAAGTTTTTCAAAAATAGTGAAAAACGCCATTTGGAGTAAATTTCAAAGGCAAATTTATGAATTAAAAAGTTAATCGATTTTAAAATTTTTTTTTGCGTTAATTAGAGTGAATATCGAAATTATAAATTCTTATAAAATTATAATCAAAATTAAATTTTTTTGATCCGATATATAACGGTAAAATATTAAATGAGATATTAAACTAAATATACCATAATTTTTTTTAATTTTTTTTTGCTCAAAATAAAGCTTAACTAATTAGCTTTTACCTACTCATATATGGTACTAGTGTTATTTTTTGTTTTTTAACTACACTAATTCAAACGTAAGGCATTATTTTGTATCAAAGCGTGCCACTTCAAGTTATGTGACACTTGAGCATACAAAATAAAGTCATATTGCTGACAATTCTACCTTCTTGTAATTTCTGTTCGCCTGTTAAAATGACAAAAAATTTTTGCTATTTTTTATGGAAAATTTTTTTTTTTTTAAATTTCTGCTTATCTGGTAAATAAAAATTAACTTTTTTAATTAAAAATGCTCAATCATAACTCTGTAGCAACCACCCAAATAGAAAATTTGAATATTTTTATTACAAAAAAAAATTCCTTCTGGTGGGATCGAACTCGATAACCTCCCCTCTCGAATTTTCTACGAAATGGGTAGAAATATTCGAGCAATCTAAATGCCCGTTTGGAAAATAATTACAGGTCTCAATACCTATTGATAGAGGCATCAATCATCGAAATCGGAGCACAATTGCAGATTTTCATTAAATTCCTGGTCTATAGTTCAGGAGATTTTCCATAAAATTGAATTTTCTACGAAATGGGTAGAAATATTCGAGCAATCTAAATGCCCGTTTGGAAAATACTTACAGGTTTCAATACCTATTGATAGAGGCATCAATCATCGAAATCGGAGCACAATTGCAGATTTTCATTAAATTCCTGGTCTATAGTTCAGGAGATTTTCCATAAAATTGAATTTTCTACGAAATGGGTAGAAATACTCGAGCAATCTAAATGCCCGTTGGCAAAATAATTACAGGTCTCAACACATATTGATAGAGGCATCAATCATCGAAATCGGAGCACAATTGCAGATTTTCATTAAATTCCTGGTCTATAGTTCAGGAGATTTTCCATAAAATTGAATTTTCTACGAAATGGGTAGAAATATTCGAGCAATCTAAATGCCCGTTGGCATAATAATTACAGGTCTCAATACCTATTGATAGAGGCACCAATCATCGAAATCGGAGCACAATTGCAGATTTTCATTAAATTCCTGGTCTATAGTTCAGGAGATTTTCCATAAAATTGAATTTTCTACGAAATGGGTAGAAATATTCGAGCAATCTAAATGCCCGTTGGCATAATAATTACAGGTCTCAATAGCTATTGATAGAGGCATCAATCATCGAAATCGGAGCACAATTGCAGATTTTCATTAAATTCCTGGTCTATAGTTCAGGAGATTTTCCATAAAATTGAATTTCAATTGCCACCTAGTCTGGCAGTAATCACACGATGTTCCAAATTCAATTTGGAACATCGTGTGATTACTGCCAGACTAGGTGGCGAATCAGTAACCATCAAGGCCGTAAAGGGCTGTCCCCAAGGAAGCGTACTATCTCCTCTTTTGTGGTCATTGGTTATTGACAGACTACAGGTCCTTCTGAGTAGCCATGGGTTTGATGTCCAGGGCTATGCGGATAATGTGGCTATCATAATCAGAGGCAAGTTTGATGAGGTAATTTCTGATCGCATGCAAAATGGACTCAATATAATATGGCAGTGGTGTTACCAAGAAGGACTCAGTGTCAATCCAAGCAAAACTGTCATTGTTCCTTTTACGAGGAGGACAAAGCTTGCGCTTACAGCTCCCTCGTTAAACGGTACTACTGTGCCTTTTTCCAGCGAGGTTAAATATCTAGGGGTTATCCTAGATCAAAGACTGAACTGGAACCAACTTTTGTTGAAAGTTCAAAATAGAGCCATCAAGGCTCTCTGGGCCTGTCAAAGACTCTATGGGCGTACTTGGGGACTACAACCAAAAATGATCTACTGGTCATTTCTTACAATCATTAGGCCTATGGTCACCTACGCATCGGTTGTATGGTGGCCTAAAACTGAGCAGAAGACAACGCAAACCTTATTGAATAAGGTTCAGCGTGTAGCCTGCATCGGTGTTACGGGCTCAATGAAGTCATGTCCAACCGCGGGGGTGGAGACACTTCTAGGACTGACACCGTTACACCTGCATATTAAAAAGGACGCTGCAAGTATGGCCCTGAAAATGCAGGCGGAAGGAAATATCAAGCCAGGCAATATGGTGGGTCATATGGAAATCCTTAAGGAATTTCAGACAGACCCTACCATAGGAATGCCTTCCACTGTATGCCAGCTAAACTGGACTTCCACAAACCATTCTGTGTTAGGTTACCTGACCGAGATGTGTGGAGGGCAGGTGGACCATCATTTGAGCTAGGGTCCATGGTATGGTTTACAGATGGATCAAAAACGGAAGATGGGGCGGGGATAGGAATACACGGGAGTGGCACTACCCTCTCGAAGTCCTTGGGTACCAATGCTACCGTTTTTCAAGCAGAAGTACATGCTATAGAACTTTGCGCTAGGATAGGCATAGCAAAAGGCCTAAACGATGCAAAGATTTATATTGTATCAGACAGCCAATCAGCCTTAAAAGCTCTTAGGTCTTGTACCGTTGAGTCAAGGCTGGTATGGGATTGTCTGAAGGTTATTAAACATCTGGCAGGCTCAAATAAGGTAACACGTATGTGGGTGCCAGGTCATACTGGAATCGAAGGAACGAGGCAGCTGATGGCCTCGCCCGTGAGGGTTCTGCCTCTCCATTTTTTGGACCAGAACCCTTCTGCGGTGTCACTAAGGGACACCTTAGAGCAGCGGTAAAACGCTGGGAGGATGTTCAAAAGTCCACCTACTAGCGCGGAATTCAAGGTTTACGGCAGGCGAAGAAATTTATATCACCTTCGTCTGTCAGGGTTAAGGAGTGTCTTGAACTTATGAAACCTGAGTTGAGGCTGCTTACTGGCTTCCTCACAGGTCATGTCCCCTTAAGGTATCACCTTAAGAAGATGGGCCTAAGTACGACAGATGGATGCCGCTTCTGCGGTCTGGAAGCGGAATCAGCGGAACATGTTCTGTGCCATTGCCCAGCCATTTTCCAGCAAAGACTGCAACATCTAGGAGGGAGAACAATGAGCCCGGATAGTATGTATCTTGTACCGGCCAGTAGTATTGTCAGATTCATTAACAGCCTGAATATTGACTGGACGGATAATTAAGTAGGGTCCAGCACAATAGATCTTTTAGGTCGCGGTGCGAGGTGGCTTATCGCCCACATGGCCCTCCAGTAAATAATAATAATACGGGATGAAAATTTAAAGCGGTATCGAAAAGAACATGGTAGGTACATTTGAGGTAAGAATATATTTCGAAAACCAACATAGTTGCATAGTTTATAACAAGAAAACTGTATAAGAAACACTTTGTACTAAATGTAGTAGGTATGTATGCCCTAACAGAGACATTTATTTTGCTCTGCACGATTGCATAAAACAAACAAATTTATATAACTTGTATATGATGTGGTAGACGAGGTAGTAAGGTTACAAGAGCTACAATACTCGGGAAAACCTTGACATTTTAGGCTACTACATAGAGAAACAGTCAAAAGGAAATTCAAGTTCAATTAACAGCTCGCTTGAAAACATAGTCACCCAATATGCACAAAACTTGAAAGATCAACAAGCACAAAACAGCGCTAAATTTCAATTCTCTCATCAAAATATAGCAAATGAAGTTGAACCCTCAACACAAAATTATTTTATTTCACAACAGGAACTGAAAGCAATCCTACATTGTTCGAACAATAAGAAATCATTTGGTGTGGACAAAATCCCAAGTATAATATTGAAGCACCTCCCAGATGAAATTGTTGCAGAGCTGTGCACAATATATAATAATTTACTAAATAATCGGTCCTTTCCTACATGTTGGAAAATTGCAAGAATATTTCCAATATTAAAAAAAATAAAGATCCAACTAACGCACAAAACTATAGGCCAATCAGCTTACTCTCAAATTTCAGTAAGGTTTACGAAATAATCATTAATAATAAAATTCAAAAGCACATTGATGACACGAACATTATGCCGGATAATCAGTTTGGATTTCGCCACGGACATTCCACAACTCACGCTACAGCAAAATTAACTTCAGATATCAATAACAATCTCAATAAAAACATATGCACGGGCGCTGTTTTAATTGACATGGAAAAAGCGTTTGAGTCAGTTTGGCTAGATGGGCTACTTTTTAAATTGCACAAAATAAAAGTGGAACAAGATATACTGTTGATCTTGGCAGATATGCTATTTGGACGTAGATTTGTGGTCACTGATGGGGAGGAGACATCAAATCACATGTTTCGAGTTGAAAATGGATTACAGCAAGGAATGATAAATGCGCCGGTGTTATTTAATTTGTACATAAAAAATTTAATATTAAATCCAAAATTGAACACTGCAGATTTAAACACCATTGCCTACGCTGATGACTTAGTCATTTACTGTGCCAACCACAAAATTGCAAACATAAAGGAATCAATACAGGAGGCGGTTGAATTCTCCATCAAGTACCTACACACATGGCACATAAGAATTAATGAAAAGAAATGTGAAGCAATACTCTTTAGAAGACCGGTACAATTAGCGAACACCGACACAAAGAAAAATTGGAAAAAATTCAAAATCAAAGTGAATAACAGTGAATTGAAACAACAAAAAATTGTGAAATACTTAGGTATAAATATTGATCATTTTGGATACCTAAATCAACACATTAATATTCAAATTGACAAAGCCAAAAAAGCGTTCATAAGTAACAGAAAACTATTTTATTCGTCATATCTCAACAGTAACGTAAAACGAATATGTTACTTATCATTAATAAGACCGATTTTAACATATGGTTGCCCCATATGGTATAATTGTAGTGCCAGTTATATGGAGCGGCTAAGGAAATTTGAAAGAAAATGTATAAGGGTGTGTGTCGGAAAATATCGAAAAGCGGAGACACAATATAAACATTACATATCCAATCAAACCCAATACGGGAACTTCGATGCAGAAAGGATTGATCTACATATCATTAACTTAATAAGAGAACACATTAGACGCGCCACAGCACAACTCAATAACTCCTTAACGTACGGATTATATTATACGGATGAACGAATTATAGAAAGTTCGATACAAATGAGGAATATACCTGATCCAGAAGCATTCATTTATTTAGATAAAATAGGTTACATCCAGAATACAGAACAAGTTCCGTTAATTTACCATATACAAAGAAGGCCGACCGAAAAAGGATTCGAGGAGACAAAATTTAACAATCCAAATGACCATCTAAGATTCAGCACGGCATTTAGAAGAATGGATCATTTAAACTTCATAAAAAAAAAGAAAAATATTGGTGGCTCCATTAGCCAAGATTTTAGATCCAAGATTTTAGATTTTTATTTATTTATTAGGTTATAAGTTTTTAATATTATATAAGAAAGTAAAAAACGACAATGTTTAATGTAGCAAATTTTATGTCGGCATGAAGCGGAAATACTCTCACTGAGATTAGAATCTAGTTGATAGAATAATAGGGATCATAAAAATAAGAAAAACCTTAGTAAATAATTAAACTTGAGAATCCTATAAGGACTAAAGCTTTCAAAATGTATAACAGACCTTGAATTTTCTTTTAATATTCTTTTGTCATCGAAAATTGTAAAAAAAAATGCTAAATAAAGAACCATATTTAAAAAAAAAAAAACGAGGTAGTAAGGTGATGGATTGGAGTGACGAAGGTCTTGAGTTCGAGTCCAAGCAAAAACCCAAAGTAAAAATATATTTTTAGATGAAAAAAATTGAAGATAATTCGAGAAGATTAATCGGGATCGAGATCGCTGCAAAAAAAATTGGTAAAATTCGTGTAAATAAAAAAAATAAAATTTTTGCTTAAAAAAAAAAAAATAAGGTCAGAAAGTTTGAAGAATCGAACTCCAAACCTTTCGCACACCATTCGTTCATCTTACCACCCAACCACTCATCTTTTTTTTTTTTTTTTTTTTTTTTTTTTTATTTGCACTAGCCCCAAAAATAGGAGCCATATGGCCCGATTTCAAAATTTACAATTTATATACAAAATTTTATTTTTTTTATTTTTCCTCTTATTCAACTTTCATTCATCGATCCTCTTTCATACTATTATCCCATTCATTTTAATAAATTCATACATCTCCTTATACCCATTTGTTCCCATTCGTAATAAATCATTCAAATTCCTTGCACTCATAAGGACATCGAACATTCTTCTACTCTGAGTAAAATTAGGACAGTGCAGAATTAAATGTTCAATGTCCTCCACAATCAAACATCTTTCACATAAATCATCCTCAATCAAATGACGTTTCTTTAGACTTTCTTTCCAATTTCCATGATTCAATCTCACTCGTTCCATCGTTCGTATCATTGCAGTGTTCCCTTTGAGCTCCTTAAAGAAAGGTTTACTCAAAGGAGCTTTGCACCATTCAAAGTACTTCTTGCCTTTCACACGACTCTTTTCAACAAATTCCCTCTCCCATTTTCTCCACAGAGTCCCCTGAAATTCACGAAGTACATCTCTTGCATCCATAAATTCATATTCAGTTTCTTCCTCAAGCATACAACCCCTTTTCGCAAGCATATCAGCTCTTTCATTACCCTCAATCTGTAGATGCGAAAGTATCCATTGAATGATCACCTCGCTCCCACAAGATTGAAGGTATTCATATATCATTTCAACATACACATTGCCTTGAGTACCCCCACCCCTGTTAATTAAATCCATTCCGCTCTGGGAGTCGGAGAATATAACTACTCTCCTCCTCCCTTCATTCATTGCCAACTTAATTCCTTCCATAATCCCGATCAACTCTGCATTCATTATACAGATGTTACCATTAATTCTCAGCATTTTCTCTTTTTTCATAGTTGGAATAAATATTCCCACACCTACCCGATCCTCATTTACACTAGCATCTGTATACACTTCCACATGTGCAAAAAAATTCAATTGCATTTTTCTAAATTCTCTCTTAACCGATTTCATTCATCATCGCTTAACCGAACTCATTCATCATCGCTTTTGTTGTGTCTCCAAAATTCAAACACACCGTAAGACCGTTCGGAGGAACTCTCGGACACACTTGTCGGATCTTGGAAAATAAGTGAATATTTTCCAAAATTATCTTCGCCCTTTGTGTCTTCCGGAAAACCGTTCCTCCTTGCAACCTTACTTTCATCTCATTTACTAACACGTTGTCTTTGGTCAACATTCGCACAGTCTCTCGCACGGTGATGCATTCTCTCTTATAATTGAGAGGTGAATCACCCAATTCAGACCATAGAGTTTGTATTGGGGTTGAATTAATCGCCCCCAATACCACTCTAGCACATGCATTCTCAACTTTCATTAGCTTTTCAAACCCGACCTTGGACCCGTCACCATACACGCTTATCCCATATGCAATCTTGGAAGACACTAGCGCCTTTCGCAACATGTCAGTCACACTAGGATGAGCTCCTCATTTCGGTTTACTCACCCTTTTGATCACATTCAATCTGCTCTTGCAATTATCGGCCAACTTTTCCATATGTACCTTAAAACTCAATCGCTTATCAATCCAGATTCCCAAATACCTAGTCAAAGTCACATATTCAATACTCTCATTATATATTTTCACATCAATTCTTCGTTTTGAACGAAAAGCCATACTGTAACATTTTCTCGTATTTACACACAAATTCAATTCCGTTAAACATTGTGTTACCTGATTCACACATTCCTGAGCCCGATTCAGTGCCTCGTCGATGGATTTTCCCTTGCCTATCAAGACAAAGTCATCTGCAAATTGCAGAATTACCTTGTCCGCGGAATTAAGTGCATGAATCGAGCTCGTATACAGATTGAAGAGAGTCGGAGAGATCTTACTCCCTTGTGGAAGGCCGATATTCACGGCTCCCTCCAACCTGTACCCCCTTCCACACAAAACTAACTTACGCTCACTCATAAACTCATATACCCACTTACAAATTTTCCAAGGGAAACCCAAGTTTAAAAGAACCTGAGATAGTTTCCCTGGAACCACATAATCATATGCCCTCTCGATATCCAGAAAAACCGCCACAACATTTGTTACGTCGCGATCTTACGACCACGCGTAAACAGACATCCGGGAGTCACCATCTGCAGCATTTTTCTGGCTCACACTCAGTTTGGGGAGGGGTGGGATTGTGATGGTGTCCATTCCGGATCAAGATAGCTGCGTACTTTAAAAAAACAGCTCACACACAGCCTGCATATCACACACACATACGGCGCAATGCTCACCTCCCGAATTCAATAATTTTACTCACACATAATTTGTTTTGTTATAACCAATAGAAACTTGATATAAACATATATTTAAACATAAAAAAATAAAAAAAAACACAAATGAATATAATTGAACTAGATATGGAAATTACTCGACTTTAGGTTAATTATGTGCAAATTTGTAATCTGTTCACACAGCAGACTATATATACATATCTCATTCGTAACTGCTAGATACTTTGATCGCTTCGCGATATGATAATCCGTAGTAGTTGAAAAGGCCCCAGAGCTCTGCGTCCCCTGTACCACTATTTGGAAGAAACAAAAAAAACTAATTGTCTGCGTTCGCAGATCGTTAATGAAACATATATAAACAAACTAACCACAAATTTGCTACGATATAAGAAAAGCAAAAAAAAAATTTGTAATTTGTAATAAAATAAAAATAATTTCACAGAAATTTTGTTTTGGTTATAACACAACAACACAAATTACTTTACAATGATGGGATTACAGTTGTACCAATCCTAATCCGTCTACGGTTCATACGCCCTTGACTCACTGCCGTTGTTGATAAATTATCGGTACTGCACCGTACTGATGATCAGATAAATGTTGTTCTGACGTTATATCGAACGCATTAAAAAAATCAATTCCTAGATATAGTTGCTGGTCAAGGTTTGGTGCCAAAAATAATTTTAAGGATTTTTCCCTACCGTTAAAACGAACTTTAGTTGTCACATAACCCAAAATCCGCTCCTTTTGTCCACTTGCCGTTGCCACACACGAAGGGAAATGATGGAAGTCAAAATCGCATTGTGATAGAAATTCTTCGCAATTTTTTCCTAAAACGCTGACGTTCGCGCCAGAATCAAGCAAACCATTTATTTTCTTATTATACAATTCGATAGTGGCATAAGGTCTACCATCTAACTCACTGCACAATAATGATGATATTATTTGTTTTCGAACTAACCTTTTAGTTTTAAAATAACGATATGCTCGACCAAAATTGTTGGGATTAAGTAAACGGGGACTACTTATAGTTGTCGATGTCGTTGGTACAGCTCTGGGTCTGTGTTGGATGCACAATCTACCGGCGACTCTCTTTTCGGGACAGTTTGGTTTGGAAGATTTGTCTCCCGTACTACTAAATTCTTCCTCGTTCCGTTTCCCGAATTCGAAGCTTTCACCTGACAATAATGGCAATCACTGTAGTACACCTGTTCTCGACCGCATCCATAACAGAAAACCCGCTTTGATGGATTTTTGCATTTATTGAATTTATGCCCTATATCTTTGCAATCCCAGCATACAATTTTCGTGGTATCCCTAAATTGTGTAGAATGTGGTTGAGCACGATAAGCGGGAATAGGTAATTTTATAGCAGAAATATTTTGACCTGCGTCATTGTGAGTGAAATTGGAACCGAGAGAAGATGTTTCAACGGGAACAGACCAATTATCAGGCTTATACGCATTTTGGTGTGCGGCTACTTCTAACGGATTACCGGCATCTATTGAATTTACACGACCTACCCTATATTTATTTACCATGTGGTCCTCGGGAACATATCCCATTTCAGCCCATTGTTTCTCTAGTTTACGACACTCGTGGGATAAATCGACTACCGAATGGAAAGTTCTTGCTGATAAGTAAAGTTTTAGCCCATCTCGCATATTATCTACTAGAGTTTCGACTATTTCGGAATCGGGAATGGGGTGTCTGGCCTGCAACGCTATTTTTTGAACTGCATCCGTAAATTCAATGAACGATTCGTTGCGATGATTATGCTTACGTGCCATTAGCGCTTTTCTGATGTCTCTATCGGACCGTACAAACCTGAACCGCTCGATCAAGTCGGTACGCACTTGATCCCAATGTAGCCGCTGATGATGTTGACGTTCAACATATGTCCAGTACCAGTCTGATGCCGAATCGGTAAGAAGTGTACCCAGATGATCTACCAATGAGTCTAACTGAATATTAGCGGCTCTAGCCAAATATTCAATTCTAAAGATGAATCGATCAATTGGTAAATCTTTAATAGTTCCACCAAACGTTTGTTTCCATGACGAAACAATTCGAGAGGTAAACTTATTCTGATCATTGAATATATGTGGGACATAGTTATGTGGTGGTAATTCCTGAGGTTCATTTTGCTGAGGCGCCTCCTGATTTTGGCGTTGCGTTATATGATTTCCTGGACCAAAAACTGGCCTATGGAATTTTGGCAATTGTGCTTTGCGCATAACCGAATAGGTTTGATTACGTTCTACCTCGATACCGTGATTAGGCATAACAGGAACCTGATTTGATGCCATGTTTGGGTGATCATTTGGTTCTTGGTAATGGTTCTGAGCACTTATATCCGATTGTCTGAGATTTCGAATAGGGTCAATGTTCCGACCTGAGTGGTCAGATAGGGCTCTCGAGTCGCGGTCACGAACTTGAAAAGTTAAATTGCTTATTTCATTGCTTATTTCATGTTCGTACCTGTTGGACGATAATTTAGCGATATTTGCGACTTCTGGAGGATTTAAACTATAACAATCATATTTTTGAGAGGTTGTTATATCAGGAGCATCCATTAAATTTGGAATAAGACATTTTTGCGTCTCATAAGATGGTTTACGTGTTGCACTCAATTTTATAGTCTCCTGAAGCTCAATCAGTGATTGACTGTCATTTATACTCCTTGATGCTAGAACCCTTGAAAATGGCCTGTTTTCATTAATAAAATGGAGAAATAGCTTGCACTGCGATACTAATTCAGGAACCTGTGCAGGTTCAAATTCCAAATTTTTGAATCGGTTAAGGCGGTCTTTAATATGCAAGACTCGAGTTTCTAAAATGTCAAACTCATGCGAGCTTAAAGATTTTGTGCTATCCGATATTAGGGAGCTGATTCGTTTGATTTTTAATGTTAATAGCTTTAGTTCATAAGCCGGATTTCTTACTGCTAAAATGTGTGGCTGAGTGGGAATCAACACTGAGTGTTGATTCTCGCACAATAATCGGGCCCCTAAAATATTTATGGATTGATGTGAACTGGGTATATTACGGACTTCCAGTTCCACTTGTAACTCATGCGGCTCCAATAATTGCGCATTCATATTTAAAAAAAATTTGTGATTAACTTTTGATTAACAAAATAATCGCAGAATTCAAAAGAAATTTTGTATTTAAATAGACAATACTTATACAACTAATAAATAATGTATCCAACACCAAATAATTTAATAGAATAACGTAAGGAAAAAAAAAATTAACTAACTAGACAATTGATAAATAACTATAGGATTATTATTATGAGTTTATAAATTCAACTATTAATTATTAATAAAAAAAAATAATTTTTTTTTTTTTGCAATTATTTAATAATTTGGACTAGATTTTTTTTTTTTTTTTTTTTTTTAGAATTTATAGCTAATATTCAAATAAATTTGTAAATTTTAACAAAAAAAAATAATATTTAAGTCTTCACGAGAAATAAATAATAAATAAATTTTCAAACTCACCAGACTTCGAACACTTATAAATGACTGGTTTCAAAGATAGTCCATCAAAATGGAAATAATAAGTTATGATTTATAAATCTGTATAATATAGGCATCAGGAGATGAGCGACCCTTTGTATGTGTGTGTGGCTGTGTGCTACCAAAAATAATTGTTGTTGATAAAGAAATTATTAAACTGTAAATAATAGTTATGTTGAGATGTGCCGCTGATTAATTCAACAATCACGGTGGATATAATTGCGATCCCAACATTCAAAAAAAAAAATCTGTTATTGCAAGCAAACCCCGCAATGTAATTTCAAATACCGTATGGCAGATACCAATGCGTAGCTCACAATAACTGATAGCAATGGAAATTGGCTTAGCGCTCCATCACCACGTGTTTAACCATCAAAATTCTAAGACTCAAGGCCGATGTTGCTGGAAAACGTGATGATAGAGCGCTAAGCCAATTTCCATTGCTATCAGTTAATTTCCACTGCATTTGCTGTAGCTGGAAGGCCCCTTTACCGTTTCAAAGTCATGCCTTTCGGGTTATGCAACGCACCTCAGACGTATCCTCGCTCTCTTCTATGACTCCAAGAGCCAACATGCGATCTAGCTCGGCATAGAGCGATTTCTCTTTCGCCCGGGATATAGGATAGATCCTCTGTTTTACCGGTTTGGCATCTCCAGTCTTAATGCTGTGTGTTATTAATTTTGTGCAACCCAATCCTAACTTTTCGGGCCCCACGTTGGGCGCCACTGTTACGTCGCGATCTTACGACCACGCGTAAACAGACATCCGGGAGTCACCATCTGCAGCATTTTTCTGGCTCACACTCAGTTTGGGGAGGGGTGGGATTGTGATGGTGTCCATTCCGGATCAAGATAGCTGCGTACTTTAAAAAAACAGCTCACACACAGCCTGCATATCACACACACATACGGCGCAATGCTCACCTCCCGAATTCAATAATTTTACTCACACATAATTTGTTTTGTTATAACCAATAGAAACTTGATATAAACATATATTTAAACATAAAAAAATAAAAAAAAACACAAATGAATATAATTGAACTAGATATGGAAATTACTCGACTTTAGGTTAATTATGTGCAAATTTGTAATCTGTTCACACAGCAGACTATATATACATATCTCATTCGTAACTGCTAGATACTTTGATCGCTTCGCGATATGATAATCCGTAGTAGTTGAAAAGGCCCCAGAGCTCTGCGTCCCCTGTACCACTATTTGGAAGAAACAAAAAAAACTAATTGTCTGCGTTCGCAGATCGTTAATGAAACATATATAAACAAACTAACCACAAATTTGCTACGATATAAGAAAAGCAAAAAAAAAATTTGTAATTTGTAATAAAATAAAAATAATTTCACAGAAATTTTGTTTTGGTTATAACACAACAACACAAATTACTTTACAATGATGGGATTACAGTTGTACCAATCCTAATCCGTCTACGGTTCATACGCCCTTGACTCACTGCCGTTGTTGATAAATTATCGGTACTGCACCGTACTGATGATCAGATAAATGTTGTTCTGACGTCTCATGTGATCAGGTATTTTGATTAGGTGCTCCTTATTTGTGTCGGTATATATTACCGGATCAATTGATGAATCACCCACTTATAGATGTAAACACGCACAATCAGCAACGTTGGAAAAAAAAAACCAATTTTTAAATGGCCTCTGTATGATAATCCGATGATTTTTATTATGTTATGGGACTAAGTATTTTCCCAATATGTATGGTATCCAATATCTACAGCTATGCTAATCAAAACGGCTTAATGATGATGATAATTTTTTTTTGTTTATTTTTTTTCGTTTATTAGTATCACCTAATTTCGATTTGTATGAATATTTATTTTTTTTTTTATTTTTTTTTTATTTTTTTGTTTGGTGGCGTACGAGATGTGTACGATTCGACTCAAAGAAAAGAACTGACCCAATTCAAAGTAATCAATTTGTTTTGTTTGTTACATTTTTGTCGATCGCGGCGCACATATCACAAATGCGTCCAACTTTCGCAACCAGTGTTTGCGATGGCCCCTATAATTTATCGACTCAAGTTGCCCATAACTATAAAACAAAATTATTGTCAACTTCATATCGCGCTGAATTTTGTTTATTATGATTTGAAAAATGTTTAAAATTTTCTGATTATTTTTATTTTTTTCTCGATTAGCGTTTTGATGATTTCGAACAGATCGTAACACATTCTTATTTTCCTCTCGTACTTCCCACACAAACTTTTCCACGCATTCATTAGCAGAGTGATTGCGTCGGAATCCAAAGGTGGTTTCTGGCAACAAATTACCCTCATTCACGAATTTATCCAATCTTCCTTTCATCATTCCATTCACCATCTTAACAAAAACATTCAACATACATACTCCTCTGAAATTTGTTGCCAGATTCCTATCCCTGTCCTTCTTAGGAATTGGAACCACTCTGCTCTCCTTCCATTTTTCCGGTATCTGGATACTCATCCACACCTTATTTAGAATTTGCAACAACGTTCCCTTTGCCTCAAATTCCAAATCAACAATCATTCTATAACTCACTCTATTAGTTCCAGGGGTAGTGGATTTTGATGATTCCAGAACCCCACAGAACTCTTCCCATTCAAATTCAACACACATTTCATTTACAGATTCCCTGTTATTTTCAGGTAACACGCATTCATTACTTTCACCTAAATTATTCCGTACATCCGTCATCATTTGTAAGAATTGATTTCCATTCTCTCTGTCATCTAAAACGGCATTTCTGCCTTGTGTTTTATGACCTCTCACTCTATTAAATTTATCCCATACATCCTTCGTTGTAGTTCTATGTGTCATATGAGACACATACTCCCGCCAACTTTTCCTTTTCGCTCTACGGATAGCTTTTTTTAGCCTTGCATTCGCCCTTCCATACCTTATCCTACACTGGTGGCATATACACCTATTAAATTCACTCAAGCTTATCCGTTTCCGTTCGTACCAATACTGGATTTCATTGTTCCACCAACCATGTACCTTAATTTCATTCACTCTTATTTGCGTACTGCACATATCATTCACTCTCTGTATTTCATCCTCAAGTTGGTTGACCTCATTTATTTCATTCATCATGAGAATTTCATTCATACATCTGACCCATTTTTTGCTATTTATAATGCTCTTTTGCTCAACGTTTACATTTACACCACCTATACAAGCGTGAATCAAATAATGATCACTACCCAAATTCTCATCAGTAACATTCCAAGTGACTTGGGCCGCCAGCCCGCTAGACACTAAGGTAATGTCTATCGCGCTGGCTGTGGCCCCTACATACGCCATCCTTGTTGGTCTTCCATCATTCAGTATTACAAGATCGGAATCCAGAATGAGGTCCGCCAGCAAGTTTCCCCATGCATTATTTCTTTCACACCCCCATACCCCCGAATGTGCATTCATATCACCCCCCACAATTATGTCACTTTTTCCACGCACCCAGTCAAAAAATTTCTTAATATCCCTCAGGCCTTTTTCTCTATCACCCGCAGATTCAATTGTGGTTGCATATACACTTACAATTAACAAATCTCTATCCAGATTCCGAGTTTTGGCAGCGACCACTTCAATGTGTTCAAAATCAGGGACCTGCACTGTTTGCAGCGTGATATTGGATCGCGCCAATATCGCTACTCCCCCGTAACCATCGGCCCTCGGTCTGGATAGAAAATTGTAACCATTCACTCGAAACGTCTTGTTCTCACGTTCCCATGTCTCACTTAATAGCATTACATTCACATAATTATTGGCCAGATAAGTCCGCATCATATCGCCATTGGCATACATGCTGCGGATGTTAATCTGACCAATACACATACATTCATTGGATCTTACCATTCGCTCCGTCATGCGGTTTTATTCATTCATCCTTTCATCCTCTTCTACATCTATTATAATATTGAGCTCGTTTGGACTCAAAAATTTATATTTGTTTTGGGATGCTGCTGCTCTTCGATCTGTAGTTTTAATTGTTGCTTCCTTTGTTGTTTGTTTTTGTATTTCAGCTGCTGCTGAAAAACTGCTTGTTGTCTCTTGTCTTATTGTTGTTGGATTGATTTCGTTGTGTTTTGTTTTATTGGTTCCTGTTTGTTGATTCGTGTTGTTATTATTTGTATTATTGTTTATTTTACTTTGATTATTGTTGTTTTGATTTCGATTATTGTTGATATCTTTACTTTTGTTGTTATTAGTGTTATTTGTATTAATATTATTATTGTTAATTTGATTATTTTTGTTTGTTTCGTTTGACTTTTGATTTGTATGTTCGGTATTTGTTAGCTTCGTTTTTAATATGTCACTGAATAGAGGTTTCGTTTGTGCTGCCGTAGATGCTGGTGTTGTGTTTGCGTATTCGCGGTAATATATTTCCTTAGCTCTGAAATACGTTATTCTGTCCATAGTTTTTATTTTCATTATTTCCTTTTCCATAATGAAAGTAGGACAGTCCTTATCAAAAGTGGTGTGTTTATTTTGACAATTGGCACATTTGATGGGATCACATTCAATCGTCTCATGTCCCTTTGGAATTTGCTTTGGGCATTTGGGACAAACCGGCACTCGGGTACATTTGATTTTTGTGTGTCCGTATTTCTGGCAATTATTATTATTATTATTATTATTATTAAATTTATCTTTATTTCAGTTTATTTATATACATATATTAAAGAAAAACAATTATTGCAAATTAGAAATAAAGTAAAGCTCCATTAGATTTATATTAAAATCTGTGGTGGAGCAACAATTATACAATTCAACAAAATTAAACTAATACAACTTTTAATACAACATACAATAACAAGCTCAAATTTAGTATCATTTGACATACAATAATTCAATTGCACCACTAAAAGTATTGCTCAATGTTATCTAAACCGAGCAGCCAGGATCGAATTTCACGTTTTAATTTGTATTTCCGCACATTGCTTAGACTTTTAATATCGTTAGGTAACATGTGGAAAAAGAATGTAGCCATATAAAGATAGAATCTTCTAAATTTTTCGCTATTGCAACGAACGCCGGCAAAGTTATTTGGCTTTCTCGTATTATATATGCTTACAGTTCGATTGTGAAAACTGTTACTTCGATTAAAAAACATTTTGAGGACTTTATAAATATAGAGATATCTAAATGGTAATAAATTTAGTTCACGAAACAACGGAACTGTTGGTGTTGTCTGAGGGCGCTTGTAAATTAATTTAATGATTCTTTTTTGTGCGATATACAGATCCTCAATATTAGTAAAATAAGTACCACCCCAACTGGATATGCCATACATTACTATTGATTCTACTAGAGCATGGTATAATTTCCTTAATGTAACCCTTGGGCAAATTTTGCTAAGATTATAGAATTTATGAATGGCCCAGATTACGCTTTTCCTAGTATTATTGATGTGTGACTTCCAGTTAAGTAGTGAATCTATTGTTAAACCCAGATATTTAAATTCATGTACCAGCTCAAGCACAAAACACTGAGGCGAGCATAGATTTCTATCGCATGAATACGTGTGGTACGTTTGAGGGTGCGCTAGGGAAACCGCATCTCTTCGCCCAAAATGCATGAGTTTTGATTTGTCGCTAACAATAAGCCGATTATGATAAAACCATTGACTTAGGCTGTCCAGATCCTTTTCAAGAATACGACTAATTTCCCAAGTACTATCAGTCATAGGAATAGCGTAGCTAAGGGCCAAATCATCAGCAAAAGCAATGGGATTTCCTATGAAATCAACGTCAAAAATCGAATTAAAATAAATCAAAAATAATAATGGACCCAAAACAGATCCTTGAGGGACGCCACACCTAACAGCACCTGGGTTACTTAATGTTTCGCCTATTCTAACAATTTGACGCCGATTTTGAAGGTAACTTGTAAACCAATCTAGAATTGTGCCTCGAATACCAATATTACATAGTTTAGCTAGCATTATTTCATGGTTGACTACATCGAAAGCTTTAGAAATGTCAACAAACAATGCTGTAGGCTTTTGCGAACTGTTCATAGCTGTAAATATCTGACTAAGGAAATCAATTAGTGCTTCTTCAGTGGATTTACCAGCAGTAAAACCATATTGTTTATTGTGTAAAAAATTAACTTTATCAAGATAATGCACTAACCGACGTTTTATTAGTTTCTCAAAGACTTTAGCTACGGTGCTTAGTAGAGAAATCGGCCTATAATTGTTCAGCTGTAATTCATCGCCTTTTTTGAATATTGGAATTACAATTGCCAATTTTAAATTATTTGGAAAAATTCCATTATCAAGGCTCAGATTATACAAGAATTTTAAAACATCCACTAAGTACCAAGCGCAGTTTTTAACAACCAAGTTATCAATTCCATCAGCACCTTTAGATCGTTTGTTTTTTAAATTATTAATTTCAATAATAATTTCCGAAGCAGTTATAGGCTCAAAATAACAAGACGAAACGTAATTATTTGACTGTGACCCAAAGATAAATTTATTACGTTCAATATCATCATTTCTAGTAGCACTAAATGTGGAAGTTAATTCTTTGGATATGTTTATAAAAAAATTGTTAAATTCATTAGAAATCGACTTAGAACATGTAAGGATATCTTCAGTTCGAAGTTGATATATTTGAGTTATTTGCTTACTTCGAGAATTACGTCCTAACACCTCATCTACAATCTTCCAAGTAGCCTTGGAATTATTAATGGAAGAATCAAATTTGTTCTTGTAGAATACGTTCTTTGCAGTATGAACATCCAATTTAACCTGCTTTGAGAGATTGACTACATATTTTTCCAGTTTCTTATTGAAAGGATATCGATTTAATTTCTTTGAAAATTTTTTTAATTTGTTCATCTTGCGCAAAAGATTACAATTCATCCATGGTTTCAATTTTGTGATTTTCCGACTATCAGTGATAAAAGTGGATGATGCTATGTGAGACCTTAGAATATCGACAAAATTTTCAAAAGCAATATTACAATTGGATTGAGAATACACAGAATTCCAATTTTCAAAGTTTAAAAGATCGTTTAGTTTGGTGAAATTCACCTGTGAAATATTTGATCTATAATTAACTGTACCTGAACTCAACATTAATGCAAATATATCGACTATAATCAAATTATGATCAGAAAAATGCATAGGTAGGTTTCTAATGTTAAAATCAAATATTTGCTCACTTTTCAGGAAGACATGGTCCAGACAAGCTAACATTCTAGTTGGTTCATTTAAAAAGTTTATTAAACCATGTGAAGCCAGCATTGTTTGGTAACCAAACGACTCATTGATATCTAAAAGATTTAAATTAATGTCACCCAGAATAGCTACGTTACTTTTTGTAAGCGTACGCAACAAACTTTCCAGCTCATCGCAGAACCCATTAATAGACCCATTATTAAATCGGTAGATACAAATGAATATCCAATTTCTCCCTGCAATGTCAAGATCAAAACGAATAATATCTGCTGTCATCCAATTGTAAACTTGGATTAAGTAATTACCAATGTTATTGCGAATAAAAACACCAACACCCCCAGAACGGTAACTGTCATTACAGCAAGCCCTAAAGTTGTAACCCGGTAAACTAAACTCACAGCATTCTTTAGAATAAATCCATATTTCAGTCACAAAAATTAAATCGGGAATCTCGTTAAGGCTTGCCACATATAAACTAAAAGTATCAAAATTTGCCCGTAAACTTCTAATGTTCTGCACCAATATCCTAAAATTAGAATTTCGTATCTTACTCATAAAAAATGAATGAAATATAGATAATAAAATATACAGGTAAAAGCAAGATTATAAAAAAAATATTGATACTGTTGTTTACGAGTAAAATTAAAAAAATTGTAGTTATTGTAGCATTTGATTCCGCAGAAATGTAAAGTTGGGTACAGCACTAATAAAAAGCTTATTCGATGTTTTGAATTAATCACGTTAATTGTCAGTGCTACCAACAAATTAAAACTGAAATTGTTAGTAAAAAATATAACTGTCAATCCTTTATAAACAAATACAAATGAGATTTGTTTTGTTAATCAAAACAAAAATGGCAGAAAAGTATGTAAAAAAAACCAATAAATATTGAGCTTGTAATAGTAAGAAAATTTGCATACCTAATGAATTAAAAAATATTTGATTCCCGATTGATCTCACAATCGCTATTTTTTCTCCCAATTGGATTGTGTGCTTGAAGAAGCCGAAAAATATCATTGAGTGATTGTACTCGATAAACATCTGAATCTGCCGATTTCCGTAGATTTATTTGTCCATTAGTACACCACAAATATTTATAATTGTACGTTGTTTTAATTTTCTTCGCTTCACGATATAACTGGGACTGGAACGCTGTTAATCGGTGCATAATGAAAATGCGTTGCTCAGGATGGTTTTGCGGCAACATTACATCCAAATCGTTAGTGAAAAGTGACTTCTTTTTCTTCATCTGCAGCAAAATGTTATTCTTAATATCATTCGTCGTGAATTTGACAACTAATAAATCATTAGAGAATGATTTAGATGTATTTTCTTTATATGAGACAGTGCTCTTGCTTTTGGGAATTGCATGAATGTTCACTATGTCATCATAATTAATTTCCACTCCTATTTTTTTGACGGTGTTGATAACCACATCACGAATATCACCATGTTGACTGGGTAGACCGACAATTGTTATGCTACTCGAGTTTAATTTCTGGCTTGGTTTATCATTTTCAGCTTCTAGTAAATGAATCTTGGAAGTCTGAATCGACATCTGGTTCTCTAAGGTATCTACCCTGGATTTAAGTATTTCGTTTTCCGATGCAAGCGATACAAGCATGGCTTTCAGGTTATCAAGAGTAGATAGCTTTTTTTCCATACGTTTCAGCAGGATCATAACATCAGATAAATTAGGCAAATCATCCATTGCGTCAGAATCATGGGAATCCACTTCATCAATTATTATTGATTGGTTCGAAGAAGAATTACGACAAACATGACACAGCCATTTTGCTGAGCGCTTCTTTATTCCATCTAGTAATTCCTCGGAAATGTTTGCACATCTTATGTGAAACGTATTATCACATGAGCCCGCGCATTTGACGCCAGGAAATTTCGCTTTGGTAATGTTCATAGAACAAATGTTGCACGTAGACATCATAATAACTATTATATATGTTTATATTATTATTCCTTATGAAATTATAGATTGTATAAATAGTTATATTTATATAACAATACAATTTTCCGAAGAAAATTTATTTTTCAAAACATTAATTTATTTTGACGTGTGTCACGTTCGACGACTAGATTGAATATGTCCAATGACATCTCATTGGATTTGGAATGTATATCCTTACATTTAATTTCAAAAACCCTGCTTTTACATCATTTGGTAGCTCTGTCGTGTTAAATGTGAGTATATGCAAGGGCGTGTCTTTAAGCTCCCCGTTGATTTTCCTCTTTATCCTCTCGACTTTTGTAACCTTCTGACTCTGTAACTCTTTCTGAATTTCATCAGGGTCTACATACATTAGGTCGTGGCTGTATATCACTCCTTTGCTGGTATTCAAAAATTTATGTTCTTCCACAGACACTGGCATCTCTGCGATCTTGGTTGCTTTCATCAAAGCTAAATACCCTTCCTCTTTGCTGGTAAGCACTAGTAGGTCCCCACTACGCAATCTTTGTGTTTCCTGTATGTGGCTTGTTACCATTGCTAGCCCTTTTTCGATTAAAAACGGTGAAATGCCTTTAAAACTGTGTTCCCCATCTGTTTTTTTTATTACCACATACTTCTGACTGCCTTTGTCATCAAAAAATAATCTCCTTCTTTTTATGAGTGTGAAGTTTATGCTAAAAAAAAAATAACAAAAAATTACACTGTTAAATTATTTATTTTCCAATTGGAATTTAAATGATATGAAATTTAAATTTTTTGTAATTTTGGGTTTTTAGTACCACCAAACAGATTCTTTTCATCAGAAAACAGGTTCTTTTCATCCTTTTCAGATAGCTGGACCATCTGTTTATATCGTTAACCAAAAGCATCCAATTGCGTTAAACATTACTATATGTATTTCAGACAATTTAAAAGTTGACTAAATTTTGATGGTTTAAAGAATTATTTAGCGCCGATCCTGGAAATGTCCCGAAGGCCCGGCACATTTCTTAGAATAGCTAAGCCATATAGCGGTCAGGTCAATGTCTCCAAGCCGATCCAATTATGATGAACTATAATATATTTCACAGTTTTTGGAATTTCAAATAATTTTTTTATTATTTTAACAGTTTTATATCGCCGACCGCAGAGATGTCCACAAGATCTTGCCCATATTGTCGGATAACTTGGCCATATGCCAGCTTACTTGGTCAATCTTATTCAATTGTGATGAACTATACTATACTTCACAGAATTTAGAATTTTTAATAATTTTATTAGTTTTATAAATTGTTGTATCTCCGATCACAGAGATGTCCACAAGGTCTGGCCTATATTTTTGGATAACTTGACCATATGCCAGTCTTCGTGGTCAATATTATTCAATTGTGATGAACTATACTATACTTCACAGAATTTCGAATTTTTAATAATTTTAATAGTTTTATAAATTGTTGTATCTCCGATCACAGAGATGTCCACAAGGTCTAGCCTATATTTTTGGATAACTTGACCATATGCGAGTCTACTTGGTCAATCTTATTCAATTGTGATGAACTATACTATACTTCACAGAATTTCGAATTTTTAATAATTTTATTAGTTTTATAAATTTTTGTATCTCTGATCACAGAGATGTCCACAAGGTCTGGCCTATATTTTTAGATAACTTGACCATATGCCAGTCTACTTGGTCAATCTTATTCAATTGTGATGAACTATACTATACTTCACAGAATTTAGAATTTTTAATAATTTTATTAGTTTTATAAATTGTTGTATCTCTCATCACAGAGATGTCCACAAGGTCTGGCCTATATTTTTGGATAACTTGACCATATGCTACTCTACGTGGTCAATCTTATTCAATTGTGATGAACTATACTATACTTCACAGAATTTAGAATTTTTAATAATTTTATTAGTTTTATAAATTGTTGTATCTCTGATCACAGAGATGTCCACAAGGTCTGGCCTATATTTTTGGATAACTTGACCATATGCCAGTCTACGTGGTCAATCTTATTCAATTGTGATGAACTAGACTATACTTCACAGAATTTAGAATTTTTAATAATTTTATTAGTTTTATAAATTTTTGTATCTCTGATCACAGAGATGTCCACAAGGTCTGGCCTATATTTTTAGATAACTTGACCATATGCCAGTCTACTTGGTCAATCTTATTCAATTGTGATGAACTATACTATACTTCACAGAATTTAGAATTTTTAATAATTTTATTAGTTTTATAAATTGTTGTATCTCCGATCACAGAAATGTCCACAAGGTCTGGCCTATATTTTCGGTTAACTTGACCATATGCCAGTCTACGTGGTCAATCTTATTTAATTGTGATGAACTATACTATACTTCCAAGAATTTAGAATTTTTAATAATTTTATTAGTTTTATAAATTGTTGTATCTCCGATCACAGAGATGTCCTCAAGGTCTGGCCTATATTTTTGGATAACTTGACCATATGCCAGTCTTCGTGGTTAATATTATTCAATTGTGATGAACTATACTATACTTCACAGAATTTCGAATTTTTAATAATTTTAATAGTTTTATAAATTGTTGTATCTCCGATCACAGAGATGTCCACAAGGTCTAGCCTATATTTTTGGATAACTTGACCATATGCGAGTCTACGTGGTCAATCTTATTCAATTGTGATGAACTATACTATACTTCACAGAATTTCGAATTTTTAATAATTTTATTAGTTTTATAAATTTTTGTATCTCTGATCACAGAGATGTCCACAAGGTCTGGCCTATATTTTTAGATAACTTGACCATATGCCAGTCTACTTGGTCAATCTTATTCAATTGTGATGAACTATACTATACTTCACAGAATTTAGAATTTTTAATAATTTTATTAGTTTTATAAATTTTTGTATCTCTGATCACAGAGATGTCCACAAGGTCTGGCCTATATTTTTGGATAACTTGACCATATGCTACTCTACGTGGTCAATCTTATTCAATTGTGATGAACTATACTATACTTCCAAGAATTTAGAATTTTTAATAATTTTATTAGTTTTATAAATTGTTGTATCTCCGATCACAGAGATGTCCACAAGGTCTGGCCTATATTTTTGGATAACTTGACCATATGCCAGTCTACGTGGTCAATCTTATTTATTTGTGATGAACTATACTATACTTCACAGAATTTAGAATTTTTAATAATTTTATTAGTTTTATAAATTGTTGTATCTCCGATCACAGAGATGTCCACAAGGTCTGGCCTATATTTTTGGATAACTAGACCATATGCCAGTCTACGTGGTCAATATTATTCAATTGTGATGAACTATACTATACTTCACAGAATTTAGAGTTTTTAATAATTTTATTAGTTTTATAAATTGTTGTATCTCTGATCACAGAGATGTCCACAAGGTCTGACCTATATTTTTGGATAACTTGACCATATGCCAGTCTACGTGGTCAATCTTATTCAATTGTGATGAACTATACTATACTTCACAGAATTTAGAATTTTTAATAATTTTATTAGTTTTATAAATTTTTGTATCTCTGATCACAGAGATGTCCACAAGGTCTGGCCTATATTTTTAGATAGTTAAACCATAAGCTAGTATACTTGGTCAATCTTATTCAATTGTGATGAACTAGACTATACTTCACAGAATTTAGAATTTTTAATAATTTTATTAGTTTTATAAATTTTTGTATCTCTGATCACAGAGATGTCCACAAAGTCTGGCCTATATTTTTAGATAACTTGACCATATGCCAGTCTACATGGTCAATATTATTCAATTGTGATGAACTATACTATACTTCACAGAATTTAGAGTTTTTAATAATTTTATTAGTTTTATAAATTGTTGTATCTCTGATCACAGAGATGTCCACAAGGTCTGACCTATATTTTCGGATAACTTGACCATATGCTAGTCTACGTGGTCAATCTTATTCAATTGTGATGAACTATACTATACTTCACAGAATTTAGAATTTTTAATAATTTTATTAGTTTTATAAATTTTTGTATCTCTGATCACAGAGATGTCCACAAGGTCTGGCCTATATTTTTAGATAGTTAAACCATAAGCCAGTATACTTGGTCAATCTTATTCAATTGTGATGAACTAGACTATACTTCACAGAATTTAGAATTTTTAATAATTTTATTAGTTTTATAAATTTTTGTATCTCTGATCACAGAGATGTCCACAAGGTCTGGCCTATATTTTTAGATAACTTGACCATATGCCAGTCTACTTGGTCAATATTATTCAATTGTGATGAACTATACTATACTTCACAGAATTTAGAATTTTTAATAATTTTATTAGTTTTATAAATTGTTGTATCTCTGATCACAGAGATGTCCACAAGGTCTGGCCTATATTTTTGGATAACTTGACCATATGCTACTCTACTTGGTCAATCTTATTCAATTGTGATGAACTATACTATACTTCACAGAATTTAGAATTTTTAATAATTTTATTAGTTTTATAAATTGTTGTATCTCTGATCACAGAGATGTCCACAAGGTCTGGCCTACATTTTTGGATAACTTGACCATATGTCAGTCTACGTGGTTAATCTTATTCAATTGTGATGAACTATACTATACTTCACAGAATTTCGAATTTTTAATACTTTTATTAGTTTTATAAATTGTTGTATCTCCGATCACAGAGATGTCCACAAGGTCTGGCCTATATTTTTGGATAACTCGACCATATTCCAGTCTACTTAATTAATCTTATTCAATTGTGATGAACTATAATATACTTCACAGAATTTAGAATTTTTAATAATTTTATTAGTTTTATAAATTGTTGTATCTCCGATCACAGAGATGTCCAGAAGGTCTGGCCTATATTTTTGGATAACTTGACCATATGCCAGTATACGTGGTCAATCTTATTTATTTGTGATGAACTATACTATACTTCACAGAATTTAGAATTTTTAATAATTTTATTAGTTTTATAAATTGTTGTATCTCCGATCACAGAGATGTCCACAAGGTCTGGCCTATATTTTTGGATAACTTGACCATATGCTAGTCTACTTGGTTAATCTTATTCAATTGTGATGAACTATACTATACTTCACAGAATTTAGAATTTTTAATAATTTTATTAGTTTTATAAATTGTTGTATCTCTGATCACAGAGATGTCCACAAGGTCTGGCCTATATTTTCGGATAACTTGACCATATGTCAGTTTACGTGGTCAATCTTATTCAATTGTGATGAACTATACTATACTTCACAGAATTTAGAATTTTTAATAATTTTATTAGTTTTATAAATTGTTGTATCTCTGATCACAGAGATGTCCACAAGGTCTGGCCTATATTTTTGGATAATTTGGCCATATGCAAGTCTACGTGGTCAATCTTATTCAATTGTGATGAACTATACTATACTTCACAGAATTTCGAATTTTTAATAATTTTATTAGTTTTATAAATTTTTGTACCTCTGATCACAGAGATGTCCACAAGGTCTGGCCTATATTTTTGGATAATTTGGCCATATGCTAGTCTACGTGGTCAATCTTATTCAATTGTGATGAACTAGACTATACTTCACAGAATTTCGAATTTTTAATAATTTTATTAGTTTTATAAATTGTTGTATCTCTGATCACAGCGATGTCCACAAGGTCTGGCCTATATTTTTGGATAAATTGGCCATATGCTAGTCTACGTGGTCAATCTTATTCAATTGTGATGAACTATACTATACTTCACAGAATTTAGAATTTTTAATAATTTTATTAGTTTTATAAATTTTTGTATCTCTGATCACAGAGATGTCCACAAGGTCTGGCCTATATTTTCGGATAACTTGACCATATGTCAGTTTACGTGGTCAATCTTATTCAATTGTGATGAACTATACTATACTTCACAGAATTTAGAATTTTTAATAATTTTATTAGTTTTATAAATTGTTGTATCTCTGATCACAGAGATGTCCACAAGGTCTGGCCTATATTTTTGGATAATTTGGCCATATGCAAGTCTACGTGGTCAATCTTATTCAATTGTGATGAACTATACTATACTTCACAGAATTTCGAATTTTTAATAATTTTATTAGTTTTATAAATTTTTGTACCTCTGATCACAGAGATGTCCACAAGGTCTGGCCTATATTTTTAGATAACTTGACCATATGCTAGTCTACGTGGTTAATCTTATTCAATTGTGATGAACTATACTATACTTCATTAAAAATTCGAAATTCTGTGAAGTATAGTATAGTTCATCACAATTGAATAAGATTGACCGCGTAGACTGTCATATTGTCAAGTTATATAAAAATATAGGCCGGACCTTATGGACATCTCTGTGATCAGAGCTACAACAATTTATAAAACTAATAAAATTATTAAAAATTCTAAATTCTGTGAAGTATAGTAAAGTTCATCACAATTGAATAAGATTGACCACGTATACTGGCTAATGGTCCAGTTATCCAAAAATATAGGCCAGACCTTGTGGACATCTCTGTGATCAGAGATACAAAAATTTATAAAACTAATAAAATTATTAAAAATTCAAAATTCTGTGAAGTATAGTATAGTTCATCACAATTGAATAAGATTGACCACGTAGACTAGCATATGGTCAAGTTATCCAAAAATGTAGGCCAGACCTTGTGGACATCTCTGTGATCAGAGATACAACAATTTATAAAACTAATAAAATTATTAAAAATTCTAAATTCTGTGAAGTATAGTATAGTTCATCACAATTGAATAAGATTGACCACGTAGAGTAGCATATGGTCAGGTTATCCAAAAATATAGGCCAGACCTTGTGGACATCTCTGTGATCAGAGATACAACAATTTATAAAACTAATAAAATTATTAAAAATTCTAAATTCTGTGAAGTATAGTATAGTTCATCACAATTGAATAAGATTGACCAAGTAGACTGGCATATGGTCAAGTTATCTAAAAATATAGGCCAGACCTTGTGGACATCTCTGTGATCAGAGATACAAAAATTTATAAAACTAATAAAATTATTAAAAATTCTAAATTCTGTGAAGTATAGTCTAGTTCATCACAATTGAATAAGATTGACCAAGTATACTGGCTTATGGTTTAACTATCTAAAAATATAGGCCAGACCTTGTGGACATCTCTGTGATCAGAGATACAAAAATTTATAAAACTAATAAAATTATTAAAAATTCGAAATTCTGTGAAGTATAGTATAGTTCATCACAATTGAATAAGATTGATCACGTAGACTGGCATATGGTCAAGTTATCCGAAAATATAGGTCAGACCTTGTGGACATCTCTGTGATCAGAGATACAACAATTTATAAAACTAATAAAATTATTAAAAACTCTAAATTCTGTGAAGTATAGTATAGTTCATCACAATTGAATAATATTGACCACGTAGACTGGCATATGGTCAAGTTATCCAAAAATATAGGCCAGACCTTCTGGACATCTCTGTGATCGGAGATACAATTTTTAAAACAATAAAATTATTAAAAATTCTAAATTCTGGGAAGTATAGTATAGTTCATCACAATTAAATAAGATTGACCACGTAGACTGGCATATGGTCAAGTTATCCAAAAATGTATGCCAGACCTTGTGGACATCTCTGTGATCAGAGATACAACAATTTATAAAACTAATAAAATTATTAAAAATTCTAAATTCTGTGAAGTATAGTATAGTTCATCACAATTGAATAAGATTGACCACGTAGACTAGCATATGGTCAAGTTATCCAAAAATATAGGCCAGACCTTGTGGACATCTCTGTGATCGGAGATACAATTTTTAGAACAATAAAATTATTAAAAATTCTAAATTCTGGGAAGTATAGTATAGTTCATCACAATTAAATAAGATTGACCACGTAGACTCGCATATGGTCAAGTTATCCAAAAATATAGGCCAGACCTTGTGGACATCTCTGTGATCGGAGATACAATTTTTAAAACAATAAAATTATTAAAAATTCTAAATTCTGTGAAGTATAGTATATATATAGTTATATAGTTCATCACAATTGAATAAGATTGACCAAGTAGGCTGGCATATGGCCAAGTTATCTGACAATATGGGCAAGATCTTGTGGACATTTTTGCGGTCGGCGATATAAAACTGTTAAAATAATAAAAAAATTATTTGTAATTCCAAAAACTGTGAAATATATTATAGTTCATCATAATTGGATCGGCTTGGAGACATTGACCGGACCGCTATATGGCTTAGCTATTCTAAGAAATGTGCCGGGCCTTCGGAACATTTCCAGGATCGGCGCTAAATAATTCTTTAAACCATCAAAATTTAGTCAACTTTTAAATTGTCTGAAATACATATAGTAATGTTTAACGCAATTGGATGCTTTTGGTTAACGATATAAACAGATGGTCCAGCTATCTGAAAAGGATGAAAAGAACCTGTTTTCTGATGAAAAGAATCTGTTTGGTGGTACTAAAAATCCAAAATTACAAAAAATTTAAATTTTCATATCATTTAAATTCCAATTGGAAAATAGTTAATTTAACAGTGTAATTTTTTGTTATTTTTTTTTTAGCATAAACTTCACACTCATTTCTTTTTTGGTTGTTTGTATCCGGTAATATAGGATTAGCATGTCCCTTCATTTTCATTAAGGTGCTAAACCTATTTTTTGTAGGTATCGGCATCCTGCCCGTAGGCAGATACCGTTAAAGTTTCACGGAAATTTGTTTTTTTTTGTTTTTCGTCCCTCACTAAATGAAATTTGCACTTTTTTCCACTCTGTTTGTGTTAATTTGTTTGTAATAAAACTGTTTATATGCTTGCTGTATCAGCTTTGTACTCACTTAAATAACTAATTCAAAACACTAAATTAATTAATTATTACAATAAATATAACTAAAAACAAAAAATTTTTATTTCTAAATTGATGAGCTGTCAAACTTTTGAACCACTCATCTTAATATAATTTGTACTCATTTTTTCGTTTAAATACTGATAAAAAAAAAATGGTGAAAAATCGCATAAAATTTTTTGTTATTTTACCAGGCGAACAGAATTTAAAAAACAACATAATTGTCAGCAATGTGACATTATTTTGTATCAAAGCGTGCCACTTCAAGTTATGTGACACTTGAACATACAAAATAAAGTCATATTGCTGACAATTCTACCTTCTTGTAATTTCTGTTCGCCTGTTAAAATGACAACATTTTTTTGCGATTTTTGATGGAAAAAAAAATTTTTGTTTTTTAAATTTCTGCTTATCTGGTAACTAAAAATTAACTTTTTTTAATTAAAAAGGCTCAATCATAACTCTGTAGCAACCACCCAAATAGAAAATTTGCATATTTTTATTACAAAAAAAAATTCCTTCTGGTGGGATCGAACTCGATAACCTCCCCTCTCGAATTTTCTACGAAATGGGTAGAAATATTCGAGCAATCTAAATGCCCGTTAGCATAATAATTACAGGTCTCAATACCTATTGATAGAGGCATCAATCATCGAAATCGGAGCACAATTGCAGATTTTCATTAAATTCCTGGTCTATAGTTCAGGAGATTTGCCATAAAATTGAATTTTCTACGAAATGGGTAGAAATATTCGAGCAATCTAAATGCCCGTTGGCAAAATAATTACAGGTCTCAATACCTATTGATAGAGGCATCAATCATCGAAATCGGAGCACAATTGCAGATTTTCATTAAATTCCTGGTCTATAGTTCAGGAGATTTTCCATAAAATTGAATTTTCTACGAAATGGGTAGAAATATTCGAGCAATCTAAATGCCCGTTGGCATAATAATTACAGGTCTCAATACCTATTGATAGAGGCATCAATCATCGAAATCGGAGCACAATTGCAGATTTTCATTAAATTCCTGGTCTATAGTTCAGGAGATTTTCCATAAAATTGAATTTTCTACGAAATGGGTAGAAATATTCGAGCAATCTAAATGCCCGTTTGGAAAATAATTACAGGTCTCAATACCTATTGATAGAGGCATCAATCATCGAAATCGGAACACAATTGCAGATTTTCATTAAATTCCTGGTCTATAGTTCAGGAGATTTTCCATAAAATTGAATTTTCCACGAAATGCCCGTTGGCATAATAATTATAGGTCTCAATTCCTATTGATAGAGGCATCAATCATCGAAATCGGAGCACAATTGCAGATTTTCATTAAATTCCTGGTCTATAGTTCAGGAGATTTTCCATAAAATTGAATTTTCTACGAAATGGGTAGAAATATTCGAGCAATCTAAATGCCCGTTTGGAAAATAATTACAGGTCTCAATACCTATTGATAGAGGCATCAATCATCGAAATCGGAGCACAATTGCAGATTTTCATTAAATTCCTGGTCTATAGTTCAGGAGATTTTCCATAAAATTGAATTTTCTACGAAATGGGTAGAAATATTCGAGCAATCTAAATTCCCGTTTGGAAAATAATTACAGGTCTCAACACCTATTAATAGAGGCATCAATCATCGAAATCGGAGCACAATTGCAGATTTTCATTAAATTCCTGGTCTATAGTTCAGGAGATTTTCCATAAAATTGAATTTTCTACGAAATGGGTAGAAATATTCGAGCAATCTAAATGCCCGTTGGCAAAATAATTACAGGTCTCAATACCTATTGATAGAGGCATCAATCATCGAAATCGGAGCACAATTGCAGATTTTCATTAAATTCCTGGTCTATAGTTCAGGAGATTTTCCATAAAATTGAATTTTCTACGAAATGGGTAGAAATATTCGAGCAATCTAAATGCCCGTTGGCGTAATAATTACTGGTCTTAATACCTATTGATAGAGGCATCAATCATCGAAATCGGAGCACAATTGCAGATTTTCATTAAATTCCTGGTCTATAGTTCAGGAGATTTTCCATAAAATTGAATTTTCTACGAAATGGGTAGAAATATTCGAGCAATCTAAATGCCCGTTGGCATAATAATTACAGGTCTCAATACCTATTTATAGAGGCATCAATCATCGAAATCGGAGCACAATTGCAGATTTTCATTAAATTCCTGGTCTATAGTTCAGGAGATTTTCCATAAAATTGAATTTCAATTGCCACCTAGTCTGGCAGTAATCACACGATGTTCCAAATTCAATTTGGAACATCGTGTGATTACTGCCAGACTAGGTGGCGAATCAGTAACCATCAAGGCCGTAAAGGGCTGTCCCCAAGGAAGCGTACTATCTCCTCTTTTGTGGTCATTGGTTATTGACAGACTACAGGTCCTTCTGAGTAGCCATGGGTTTGATGTCCAGGGCTATGCGGATGATGTGGTTATCATAATCAGAGGCAAGTTTGATGAGGTCATTTCTGATTGCATGCGATAAATGCACTTAATATAATATTCTATAATATTTTATAATATTCTGCCTCTATCAATAGGTATTGAGACCTGTAATTATTATGCCAACGGGCATTTAGATTGCTCGAATATTTCTACCCATTTCGTAGACAATTCAATTTTATGGAAAATCTCCTGAACTATAGACCAGGAATTTAATGAAAATCTGCAATTGTGCTCCGATTTCGATGATTGATGCCTCTATCAATAGGTATTGAGACCTGTAATTATTTTCCAAACGGGCATTTAGATTGCTCGAATATTTCTACCAATTTCGTAGGAAATTCAATTTTATGGAAAATCTCCTGAACTATAGACCAGGAATTTAATGAAAATCTGCAATTGTGCTCCGATTTCGATGATTGATGCCTCTATCAATAGGTATTGAGACCTGTAATTATTTTGCCAACGGGCATTTAGATTGCTCGAATATTTCTACCCATTTCGTAGAAAATTCAATTTTATGGAAAATCTCCTGAACTATAGACCAGGAATTTAATGAAAATCTGCAATTGTGCTCCGATTTCGATGATTGATGCCTCTATCAATAGGTATTGAGACCTGTAATTATTATGCCAACGGGCATTTAGATTTCTCGAATATTTCTACCCATTTCGTAGAAAATTCAATTTTATGGAAAATCTCCTGAACTATAGACCAGGAATTTAATGAAAATCTGCAATTGTGCTCCGATTTCGATGATTGATGCCTCTATCAATAGGTATTGAGACCTGTAATTATTTTGCCAACGGGCATTTAGATTGCTCGAATATTTCTACCCATTTCGTAGAAAATTCAATTTTATGGAAAATCTCCTGAACTATAGACCAGGAATTTAATGAAAATCTGCAATTGTGCTCCGATTTCGATGATTGATGCCTCTATTAATAGGTGTTGAGACCTGTAATTATTTTCCAAACGGGCATTTAGGTTGCTCGAATATTTCTACCCATTTCGTAGAAAATTCAATTTTATGGAAAATCTCCTGAACTATAGACCAGGAATTTAATGAAAATCTGCAATTGTGCTCTGATTTCGATGATTGATGCCTCTATCAATAGGTATTGAGACCTGTAATTATTTTCCAAACGGGAATTTAGATTGCTCGAATATTTCTACCCATTTCGTAGAAAATTCAATTTTATGGAAAATCTCCTGAACTATAGACCAGGAATTTAATGAAAATCTGCAATTGTGCTCCGATTTCGATGATTGATGCCTCTATCAATAGGTATTGAGACCTGTAATTATTTTCCAAACGGGCATTTAGATTGCTCGAATATTTCTACCCATTTCGTAGAAAATTCAATTTTATGGAAAATCTCCTGAACTATAGACCAGGAATTTAATGAAAATCTGCAATTGTGCTCCGATTTCGATGATTGATGCCTCTATCAATAGGTATTGAGACCTGTAATTATTTTCCAAACGGGCATTTAGATTGCTCTAATATTTCTACCCATTTCGTAGAAAATTCAATTTTATGGAAAATCTCCTGAACTATAGACCAGGAATTTAATGAAAATCTGCAATTGTGCTCCGATTTCGATGATTGATGCCTCTATCAATAGGAATTGAGACCTATAATTATTATGCCAACGGGCATTTCGTGGAAAATTCAATTTTATGGAAAATCTCCTGAACTATAGACCAGGAATTTAATGAAAATCTGCAATTGTGTTCCGATTTCGATGATTGATGCCTCTATCAATAGGTATTGAGACCAGTAATTATTTTCCAAACGGGCATTTAGATTGCTCGAATATTTCTACCCATTTCGTAGAAAATTCAATTTTATGGAAAATCTCCTGAACTATAGACCAGGAATTTAATGAAAATCTGCAATTGTGCTCCGATTTCGATGATTGATGCCTCTATCAATAGGTATTGAGACCTGTAATTATTATGCCAACGGGCATTTAGATTGCTCGAATATTTCTACCCATTTCGTAGAAAATTCAATTTTATGGAAAATTTCCTGAACTATAGACCAGGAATTTAATGAAAATCTGCAATTGTGCTCCGATTTCGATGATTGATGCCTCTATCAATAGGTATTGAGACCAGTAATTATTTTGATAACGGGCATTTAGATTGCTCGAATATTTCTACCCATTTCGTAGAAAATTCGAGAGGGGAGGTTATCGAGTTCGATCCTACCAGAAGGAATTTTTTTTTGTAATAAAAATATGCAAATTTTCTATTTGGGTGGTTGCTACAGAGTTATGATTGAGCCTTTTTAATTAAAAAAAGTTAATTTTTATTTACCAGATAAGCAGAAATTTAAAAAAAAAAAAATTTTTTTTCCATCAAAAATCGCAAAAAAATTTTGTCATTTTAACAATCGAATAGAAATTACAAGAAGGTAGAATTGTCAGCAATATGACTTTATTTTGTATGTTCAAGTGTCACATAACTTGAAGTGGCACGCTTTTCATACAAAATAATGTCACATTGCTGACAATTATGTTGTTTTTTAAATTCTGTTCGCCTGGTAAAATAACAAAAATTTTTATGCGATTTTTCACCATTTTTTTTTTATCAGTATTTAAACGAAAAAATGAGTACAAATTATATTAAGATGAGTGGTTGGGTGGTAAGATGAAGGAGTGGTGCGCGAAAGGTTTGGAGTTCGATTCTTCAAACTTTCTTCTGACTTTATTTTTTATTTTTTTAAGCAAAAATTTGTTTTTTTTTATTTACACGAATTTTACCAATTTTTTTTTGCAGCGATCTCGAGATCCCGATTAATCTTCTCGAATTATCTTCAATTTTTTTCATCTAAAAATATATTTTTACTTTGGGTTTCTGCTTGGACTCGAACTCAAGACCTTCGTCACACCAATCCATCACCTTCCTACCTCGTTTTTTTTTTTTTTTTTTTTTATAAAACTTTTCTTTATTTAAGCTATTAATATTTTACAAATAATGATTGGTAAAGAATATTACAAAAAATCCAATGGTCGTTATCTTTGTTTGATACTACTGTTCCATAAGAAGCTCAAGTAATTTTGTTTAATATTAATTCTTCTTTTGTTTGACGCTTTAACATTTTTTTGTATTAAGTTTGTAACAACTTATTTAGAATTATGTATATATATAATGTAGGCAGAAAATAGCTTTATTATAAAACTGCCATTAATCAATTTGAAATGAAAAATTGACTACTTAAAACTAAATACCTAAGCTATGTGGCTAACTTCTTTGCAACCACCAGTATTTGTTCATTTGTGCAATGAATTTATCTTCGCTTATTTTGTTGAACTCAGTGCTAAACCTCAAATGATCTAAGTTTACATTCCTGAATATTGTTGGCTCGAACCCTTTTTCGTTTGGCTGTCTTTTTATATGATATATTAACGGTAGCTGTTGCTCATCTTGGATGTACCCTATTTTGTCCAAATAGATGAACGCTTCTGGCCCCGGTATGTTGTGTGGCATTACACTCTTTTTTATTATACAGTCTTCCGTGTAATATTTTCCGTATGTAAGTGAATTTTCACAGTTTATTGTGGTTCTATTTATATGATTTCTGATCAGTTTAATGATATGTAGATCTATTCGATCCGTTTTGAAATTCTTGTATTGCACTCGGTTGGAAATGTAGTGTTTGAAGGCTGTTTCAGCTTTACGATGTTGTCCCATACAATATCGAATACATTTTCTCTCAAAGATTCGGATACGTTCCATGTAGCTGGCATTGCAGTTAAACCAAATGGGGCATCCGTACGTTATTATTGGCCTTATTAATGTTTTATAACATATTCTTTTGACCTCTGGAACGATGAATTTTGAACAAAAAATTGCTTTGTTTAAGAAGAAAGCATTTCTCGCTTTATTGAGTTGTGTCGTTATGTGTTTGTTTAAATAACAGAATTGGTCAATATTAACTCCGAGATACTTAACTGCCGCTTTTTGTTCGATAGTTGTGTTGTTAATTTGTATCTTCAAATTGTTCTTGTTTTTCCGTGTGTCATTATTTGCTAACTTGTACGATCTTCTGAATAGTATCGTTTCACATTTTCCTTCGTTGATTCGGATCTTCCAAGTGTGTAGATAATTTACCGTGAAATCTATAGCCTTTTGCAGGTTTTCTTGGATGTTGCATATTTTCCGGTCTGAGCTAAACACTACAATATCATCTGCATAGGCAATCGTCTGGATGTTATGTGTGTTCATTTTTTCGTTGCTAATTAAATCTTTTGTATATAGATTGAACAGTATTGGCGCGGTAATGGATCCTTGTTGCAAGCCATTGTGTACCGTAAATATTTTTGTGGTAGAAATGCCTCCATTAGAGATGATGAATTCTCTGTTGTAAAGCATGTCCATAAGTATCAAGACTATGTCCTTGTTGAATTTCATTTTGTTCAATTTATATATTAGTCCGTCTAGCCACACCGATTCGAATGCTTTTTCCATGTCTAGTAGTGTCGCTCCCGTACATATGTTATAATTTAATTTGTGACACACATGTGATGTTAAATTAGCTATAGCGTGTGTGGTTGTGCAATTATTTCTGAATCCGAACTGGTTGTCCGGCATCAAACCATTTTCTATTGTATGCGCGTAAATCTTATTGTATATGATAATTTCATATATTTTGCCCAAGTTTGATAGTAAGCTTATCGGTCTGTAGCTTAGCGGGTTGGAAGCATTTTTGTCTTTTTTTTTTATTGGAACTATTTTTGCCTGTTTCCAGCACTTGGGGAAAGTTCTGTTATTTAACAAATTATTGAATATGGTACATAGTTCTAGCATTATTTGCTCTGGTAGGTGTTTCAATATGATACTTGGTATATTGTCTGTACCGTATGATTTTTTATTGTTTGCACTGGCTAGAATGGTTTTTAATTCTTCTATTGTGATGAAATTGCACTGATTCCCCGTTTGTTGCTCGCTCGCTTTGTTGTTATTGTGAAAGCTACCTTTAGTGATGCCCTTAGCTTTGTCGTATGCTTGTTGAAGCTTAACGTTCTGTATTGTTTGTGTAATAATTTGTTCATGCCTTTTCTTGCCTAGCGTTGCGTTACGATATGTGTTCTTTTCGACGTATTTTCCTAGAATGTTCAGATTATCATGGACGTTGTAGCTAAAATATTTTGATCCGTCTTTTGGCATTTTGTTCCAGTTAATATTTATATTTGTTAATGTGTTTGTTTCGGATTGCTCGATTTCTAGCCTGTGGATTTCTTTGTTGCTCTCTGCTTTTCTTCTAAGTGACTGGATGTCCTTAAACATTCGTGTTCCGGGTCTGACTGCTTCCATTTTTTTCCTCCAGTGTTTATTTATCTGAAGTGTTACATTTTGGGTTATGAGTTCATTTGTCCTTTTGATCTCAGTTTTTAATACGTTTATTTGACGATCACTGCTCCTTCCGCTTCTTTTCAAATTTTTAATGTGGGTTACTAATCGACTTTTATGTTTATATAGCATTTCGATTGTGCTGTTCGTGAAGCATTCCATGTTGTTTCTACGTCTTGTTTTGGGCATATTTAGTTTAATATTTTGCTGTATTAACTCTGTAATGTTTAATATACAGTTTTCTGTTTCTGTGTTCGTCAGGTTTCTATCGTTGGGTGTTATCTGTGTTTGGTTTATGCTTCGCAATTGCCTTTTGTATCTATTTGTCAGGCGCCTCTTCCAAGTATCCCAATCCACATTTTGGAAATTAAATAGATGCTGTTTTATAGTGAAATTTGTATTCTCTGGTTCGATTGCCCCAATTTCTATTTCGATTGCTTGATGATCACTATCGTAATGATGCGTTGGAATTTCTCCACTGTTGTTGGTGGTAATTGATAAGCGATAATTTACTACTGCTATGTCTAAATAGCTGTTAGCCGCTGGATACGTCGGTGCGTCGGTTTTATATATTTGTGCTCGATACAAAAGGCTGTTGTTGTCAAGCCATCGATTTAGTATTATTCCTTTATTATTGTTGGTAATGTTACCCCATGTTGTATGTCTCGCGTTTAAATCCCCGGCTATAATGTAGTAGTTATTTACATTTGCAAGATCCAGCTCTTCAAATATCTGCTTCCATTCTGTTTCAAATTGGCTGTCTTTTAATACTACATTAGATGCCGAACCGTACATTGATATGATGAATAAGTGTTGTTCTTTCTTTATGTACATTTTAATTATTGTTGTTTCTATTCCTATGCTATTCTGTAGTTTGTTAATTTTTATTTGTTTGTATTTAAAAATAGTTTTCAGCAAAATGGCTGTTCCTCCACCTTGTTTTATTTCAGGTCGATCTTGTCTAATGATGTCGTAATGTTTGAACTCCAGGTGGTGCTTTGCATTTAGTTTTGTTTCATTTATCATCAAGATATCTGGCTTGTGTTGGTTGAGGAAGTTTAATAAATTCATTCGTCTGGCAATGCTGACGATTGAGTTAACATTTAGCGCGATAATATTTACTTTCCTCATAGTTTATTTAACATACTTAATAGTTGAGCTATTTGCTCACTTTGTTGTTGGATAACTGCTGCCATTTTGTCAACTCTAGTTGCTAGTTTTTGTATCGTCAATTGATCCCTATTTGTTTGTTTCAATACGTCAGCAAATGAACCTTGTTGTGCATTTACTTTTGTTGGTTCAAACGTGTTTGGTACTGTTACGTGATAGCGCCGTTCATTAATTTTACTTTTTAATCTTTCTAACGCATTTTGGTAAGTTGGGCAACCTTTGAATGAAGCAGGGTGTCCATTATTTTTGCAGTTTGCACAGTATATGTTGGTTTTTTCTGTGCTTTGTGGGATTTGACATTCACCTGGCTTGTGTTGTGTTGAACATTTTACACATCGATAATCTAATTGACAGTTTGCCGCTGCATGACCCAGCCTCTGGCATTTGCGGCATTGCATGATTTCATTGTTTTTTTTTTTAGGTTTTCCCAAGTCACTTTTTGGTAGTTAATTGTTTTTATTTCATATATTCGGGATATGTCCGTATCTGCCGTACACTGTACTATATACAATGGTAGTTTCGACTTGCTCTCAATTGATCGTCTGGTTTTAAGTTGCGATATTTTTAGTATTTTTACATTTTCATGCTTTTCTAAACATAGTTTGAGCTCGTCCGTATCCTCGTCTTCATTTAACCCTTTGAGAACGATTGTTTTTGGTTTCAATCCTTTTGGGGTGAATGTGAAGTATTTGGTGTTGACTTCTTTAAATATGGATTGCATTTTATCATAATTTTCCATAGTATTAACGATAAGTGAATGTTTGTTGTTGTTCACTCTTCGAATTTCAAAATTTTCTATTTCTGCACCTTTTGCCAGATCTCTGGTGTCTTTGATTTTTTGGCTATGTATGTGTAATGGAGGTGGTTTGCCTTGTTTTGCATCCCTGGTTACGACGTTGTGGCCTTTGTTTTGAATGGGTTCATCTCTTTTCTCTGTGATGGTTTTATTACTTTTGATTGTTGTGTTTTTCCGTTTTATCGCTCTTTTAACTGTTTCAAATGGTGTTACATTTGAAGTATTGTCGTTGTCCGCTTCATCTATATCTATTTCAATTTCTTCATCAATGTCGACGAGTGTATTGAAACGATTATTTTGTATAGCTCGTTCTTCGTTATCTCTATTATTATTATTTTTGTATCTTAATAATTTTTCCATATTAGCGATACGTTCTCGTAATAGACCGTTTTCTATTTCCAGTTTTTTTACTTTGGTTAGTCTTTGTTCTGGAGTAATAACATTTTGATTTGTATTTATTATTATACTTGTATCCGACGACATTTTGAGTCTTTTTGCGTTCTCTTGTTCTTCTGATATGATGGTATCACTATGGGCCGCATGTGGCTGTGTTTCGGATGTTGTATTAATATTAGACGATGTCCCTAGCATGTCTCGACATGTTCCGTTATTTTCAATTTGACATGAATACCGTATTTTGACACTGTATCCAGAGTATCGTTTTTTACGTATTCTATTGTATTTTTTTTTTTTTTTTTTTTTTTTTGGTACCACCAGAGCACTAACTTTTTCTTTAATAATTAAAATCACTTAATGTTTGGATTTGTTATTATAATTCACCACTTTTAACTAAATTATAACTATTGTCTTTATAATTTTTAGCACAACACTCTCTGTTTTATTATCACATTTTTAATTTTTTATTAGAAACACTTTAATTAAATGAAAAAATGTTTAGCGATTTAGTCAAGGATAGAACTCGATGTTTACACCATGAAGGTACAACTTTGACTGGCCTTACCTTACTACCTCGTCTACCACATCATATACAAGTTAATATAAATTTGTTTGTTTTATGCAATCGTGCAGAGCAAAATAAATCTCTCTGTTAGGGCATACATACCTACTATACAGTCTTGTTTGCGATTTCATGCGAGAAACACAAATTTTGACAGCTCATCAATTTAGAAATAAAAATTTTTTGTTTTTAGTTATATTTATTGTAATAATTAATTAATTTAGTGTTTTGAATTGGTGATTTAAGTGAGTAAAAAGCTGATACAGCAAGCATATAAACAGTTTTATTACAAACAAATCAATACAAACAGAGTGGAAAAGTGCAAATTTCATTTAGTGAGTGACCAAAAAAAAAAAACACAAATTTCCGTGAAACTTTAACGGTATCTGCCTACGGGCAGGATGCCGATACCTACAAAAAATAGGTTTAGCACCTTAATGAAAATGAAGGGACATGCTAATCCTATATTACCGGATACAAACAACCAAAAAAGAAGGAGATTATTTTTTGATGACAAAGGCAGTCAGAAGTATGTGGTAATAAAAAAACAGATGGGGAACACAGTTTTTAAGGCATTTCACCGTTTTTAATCGAAAAGGGGCTAGCAATGGTAACAAGTCACATACAGGAAACACAAAGATTGCGTAGTGGGGACCTACTAGTGCTTACCAGCAAAGAGGAAGGTTATTTAGCTTTGATGAAAGCAACCAAGATCGCAGAGATGCCAGTGTCTGTGGAAGAACATACATTTTTGAATACCAGCAAAGGAGTGATATACAGCCACGACCTAATGTATGTAGACCCTGATGAAATTCAGAAAGAGTTACAGAGTCAGAAGGTTACAAAAGTCGAGAGGATAAAGAGGAAAATCAACGGGGAGCTTAAAGACACGCCCTTGCATATACTCACATTTAACACGACAGAGCTACCAAATGATGTAAAAGCAAGGTTTTTGAAATTAAATGTAAGGATATACATTCCAAATCCAATGAGATGTTATAATTGCCAGAAATACGGACACACAAAAAGCAAATGTACCCGAGTGCCGGTTTGTCCCAAATGCGCAAAGCAAATTCCAAAGGGACATGAGACGATTGAATGTGATCCCATCAAATGTGCCAATTGTCAAAATGAACACACCACTTTTGATAAGGACTGTCCTACTTTCATTATGGAAAAGGAAATAATGAAAATAAAAACTATGGACAGAATAACGTATTTCAGAGCTAAGGAAATATATTACCGCGAATACGCAAACACAACACCAGCATCTACGGCAGCACAAACGAAACCTCTATTCAGTGACATATTAAAAACGAAGCTAACAAATACCGAACATACAAATCAAAAGTCAAACGAAACAAACAAAAATAATCAAATTAACAATAATAATATTAATACAAATAACACTAATAACAACAAAAGTAAAGATATCAACAATAATCGAAATCAAAACAACAATAATCAAAGTAAAATAAACAATAATACAAATAATAACAACACGAATCAACAAACAGGAACCAATAAAACAAAACACAACGAAATCAATCCAACAACAATAAGACAAGAGACAACAAGCAGTTTTTCAGCAGCAGCTGAAATACAAAAACAAACAACAAAGGAAGCAACAATTAAAACTACAGATGGAAGAGCAGCAGCATCCCAAAACAAATATAAATTTTTGAGTCCAAACGAGCTCAATATTATAATAGATGTAGAAGAGGATGAAAGGATGAATGAATAAAACCGCATGACGGAGCGAATGGTAAGATCCAATGAATGTATGTGTATTGGTCAGATTAACATCCGCAGCATGTATGCCAATGGCGATATGATGCGGACTTATCTGGCCAATAATTATGTGAATGTAATGCTATTAAGTGAGACATGGGAACGTGAGAACAAGACGTTTCGAGTGAATGGTTACAATTTTCTATCCAGACCGAGGGCCGATGGTTACGGGGGAGTAGCGATATTGGCGCGATCCAATATCACGCTGCAAACAGTGCAGGTCCCTGATTTTGAACACATTGAAGTGGTCGCTGCCAAAACTCGGAATCTGGATAGAGATTTGTTAATTGTAAGTGTATATGCAACCACAATTGAATCTGCGGGTGATAGAGAAAAAGGCCGGAGGGATATTAAGAAATTTTTTGACTGGGTGCGTGGAAAAAGTGACATAATTGTGGGGGGTGATATGAATGCACATTCGGGGGTATGGGGGTGTGAAAGGAATAATGCATGGGGAAACTTGTTGGCGGACCTCATTCTGGATTCCGATCTTGTAATACTGAATGATGGGAGACCAACAAGGATGGCGTATGTAGGGGCCACAGCCAGCGCGATAGACATTACCTTAGTGTCTAGTGGGCTGGCGGCCCAAGTCACTTGGAATGTTACTGATGAGAATTTGGGTAGTGATCATTATTTGATTCACGCTTGTATAGGTGGTGTAAATGTAAACGTTGAGCAAAAGAGCATTATAAATAGCAAAAAATGGGTCAGATGTATGAATGAAATTCTCATGATGAATGAAATAAATGAGGTCAACCAACTTGAGGATGAAATACAGAGAGTGAATGATATGTGCAGTACGCAAATAAGAGTGAATGAAATTAAGGTACATGGTTGGTGGAACAATGAAATCCAGTATTGGTACGAACGGAAACGGATAAGCTTGAGTGAATTTAATAGGTGTATATGCCACCAGTGTAGGATAAGGTATGGAAGGGCGAATGCAAGGCTAAAAAAAGCTATCCGTAGAGCGAAAAGGAAAAGTTGGCGGGAGTATGTGTCTCATATGACACATAGAACTACAACGAAGGATGTATGGGATAAATTTAATAGAGTGAGAGGTCATAAAACACAAGGCAGAAATGCCGTTTTAGATGACAGAGAGAATGGAAATCAATTCTTACAAATGATGACGGATGTACGGAATAATTTAGGTGAAAGTAATGAATGCGTGTTACCTGAAAATAACAGGGAATCTGTAAATGAAATGTGTGTTGAATTTGAATGGGAAGAGTTCTGTGGGGTTCTGGAATCATCAAAATCCACTACCCCTGGAACTAATAGAGTGAGTTATAGAATGATTGTTGATTTGGAATTTGAGGCAAAGGGAACGTTGTTGCAAATTCTAAATAAGGTGTGGATGAGTATCCAGATACCGGAAAAATGGAAGGAGAGCAGAGTGGTTCCAATTCCTAAGAAGGACAGGGATAGGAATCTGGCAACAAATTTCAGAGGAGTATGTATGTTGAATGTTTTTGTTAAGATGGTGAATGGAATGATGAAAGGAAGATTGGATAAATTCGTGAATGAGGGTAATTTGTTGCCAGAAACCACCTTTGGATTCCGACGCAATCACTCTGCTAATGAATGCGTGGACAAGTTTGTGTGGGAAGTACGAAAGGAAAATAAGAATGTTGTGGCGGTTTTTCTGGATATCGAGAGGGCATATGATTATGTGGTTCCAGGGAAACTATCTCAGGTTCTTTTAAACTTGGGTTTCCCTTGGAAAATTTGTAAGTGGGTATATGAGTTTATGAGTGAGCGTAAGTTAGTTTTGTGTGGAAGGGGGTACAGGTTGGAGGGAGTCGTGAATATCGGCCTTCCACAAGGGAGTAAGATCTCTCCGACTCTCTTCAATCTGTATACGAGCTCGATTCATGCACTTAATTCCACGGACAAGGTAATTCTGCAATTTGCAGATGACTTTGTCTTGATAGGCAAGGGAAAAAACATCGAAGAGGCACTGAATCGGGCTCAGGAATGTGTGAATCAGGTAACACAATGTTTAACGGAATTGAATTTGCGTGTAAATACGAGAAAATGTTACAGTATGGCTTTTCGTTCAAAACGAAGAATTGATGTGAAAATATATAATGAGAGTATTGAATATGTGACTTTGACTAGGTATTTGGGAATCTGGATTGATAAGCGATTGAGTTTTAAGGTACATATGGAAAAGTTGGCCGATAATTGCAAGAGCAGATTGAATGTGATCAAAAGGGTGAGTAAACCGAAATGGGGGGCTCATCCTAGTGTGACTGACATGTTGCGAAAGGCGCTAGTGTCTTCCAAGATTGCATATGGGATAAGCGTGTATGGTGACGGGTCCAAGGTCGGGTTTGAAAAGCTAATGAAAGTTGAGAATGCATGTGCTAGAGTGGTATTGGGGGCGATTAATTCAACCCCAATACAAACTCTATGGTCTGAATTGGGTGATTCACCTCTCAATTATAAGAGAGAATGGATCACCGTGCGAGAGACTGTGCGAATGTTGACCAAAGACAACGTATTAGTAAATGAGATGAAAGTAAGGTTGCAAGGAGGAACGGTTTTCCGGAAGACACAAAGGGCGAAGATAATTTTGGAAAATATTCACTTATTTTGCGTTCCTCCGAACGGTCTTACGGTGTGTTTGAATTTTGGAGACACAACAAAAGCGATGATGAATGAGTTATCGGTTAAGAGAGAATTTAGAAAAATGCAATTGAATTTTTTTGCACATGTGGAAGTGTATACAGATGCTAGTGTAAATGAGGATCGGGTAGGTGTGGGAATATTTATTCCAACTATGAAAAAACAGAAAATGCTGAGAATTAATGGTAACATCTGTATAATGAATGCAGAGTTGATTGGGATTATGGAAGGAATTAAGTTGGCAATGACAGAAGGGAGGAGGAGAGTAGTTATATTCTCCGACTCCCAGAGCGGATTGGATTTAATTAATAGGGGTGGGGGTACTCAAGGCAATGTGTATGTTGAAATGATATATGAATACCTTCAATCTTGTGGGAGCGAGGTGATCATTCAATGGATACCTTCGCATCTACAGATTGAGGGTAATGAAAGAGCTGATATGCTTGCGAAAAGGGGTTGTATGCTTGAGGAAGAAACTGAATATGAATTTATGGATGCAAGAGATGTACTTCGTGAATTTCAGATGAATCTGTGGAGAAAATGGGAGAGGGAATTTGTTGAAAAGAGTCGTGTGAAAGGCAAGAAGTACTTTGAATGGTGCAAAGCTCCTTTGAGTAAACCTTTCTTTAAGGAGCTCAAAGGGAACACTGCAATGATACGAACGATGGAACGAGTGAGATTGAATCATGGAAATTGGAAAGAAAGTCTAAAGAAACGTCATTTGATTGAGGATGATTTATGTGAAAGATGTTTGATTGTGGAGGACATTGAACATTTAATTCTGCACTGTCCTAATTTTACTCAGAGTAGAAGAATGTTCGATGTCCTTATGAGTGCAAGGAATTTGAATGAATTATTACGAATGGGAACAAATGGGTATAAGGAGATGTATGAATTTATTAAAATGAATGGGATAATAGTATGAAAGAGGATCGATGAATGAAAGTTGAATAAGAGGAAAAATAAAAAAAATAAAATTTTGTATATAAATTGTAAATTTTGAAATCGGGCCATATGGCTCCTATTTTTGGGGCTAGTGCAAAAAAAAAAAAGAAAAAAAAAAAAAATACCTACTACATTTAGTACAAAGTGTTTCTTATACAGTTTTCTTGTTATAAACTATGCAACTATGTTGGTTTTCGAAATATATTCTTACCTCAAATGTACCTACCATGTTCTTTTCGATACCGCATTAAATTCTCATCCTGTATTATTATTATTTACTGGAGGGCCATGTGGGCGATAAGCCACCTCGCACCGCGACCTAAAAGATCTATTGTGCTGGACCCTACTTAATTATCCGTCCAGTCAATATTCAGGCTCTTAATGAATCTGACAATACTACTGGCCGGTACAAGATACATACTATCCGGGCTCATTGTTCTCCCTCCTAGATGTTGCAGTCTTTGCTGGAAAATGGCTGGGCAATGGCACAGAACATGTTCCGCTGATTCCGCTTCCAGACCGCAGAAGCGGCATCCATCTGTCGTACTTAGGCCCATCTTCTTAAGGTGATACCTTAAGGGGACATGACCTGTGAGGAAGCCAGTAAGCAGCCTCAACTCAGGTTTCATAAGTTCAAGACACTCCTTAACCCTGACAGACGAAGGTGATATAAATTTCTTCGCCTGCCGTAAACCTTGAATTCTGTGCCAGTAGGAGGACTTTTGAACATCCTCCCAGCGTTTTACCGCTGCTCTAAGGTGCCCCTTAGTGACACCGCAGAAGGGTTCTGGTCCAAAAAATGGAGAGGCAGAACCCTCACGGGCGAGGCCATCAGCTGCCTCGTTTCCTTCGATTCCAGTATGACCTGGCACCCACATAAGTGTTACCTTATTTGAGCCTGCTAGATGTTTAATAACCTTCAGACAATCCCATACCAGCCTTGACTCAACGGTACAAGACCTAAGAGCTTTTAAGGCTGATTGGCTGTCTAATACAATATAAATCTTTGCATCGTTTAGGCCTTTTGCTATGCCTATCCTAGCGCAAAGTTCTATAGCATGTACTTCTGCTTGAAAAACGGTAGCATTGGTACCCAAGGACTTCGAGAGGGTAGTGCCACTCCCGTGTATTCCTATCCCCGCCCCATCTTCCGTTTTTGATCCATCTGTAAACCATACCATGGACCCTAGCTCAAATGATGGTCCACCTGCCCTCCACACATCACGGTCAGGTAACCTAACACAGAATGGTTTGTGGAAGTCCAGTTTAGCTGGCATACAGTCGGAAGGCATTCCTATGGTAGGGTCTGTCTGAAATTCCTTAAGGATTTCCATATGACCCACCATATTGCCTGGCTTGATATTTCCTTCCGCCTGCATTTTCAGGGCCATACTTGCAGCGTCCTTTTTAATATGCAGGTGTAACGGTGTCAGTCCTAGAAGTGTCTCCACCCCCGCGGTTGGACATGACTTCATTGAGCCCGTAACACCGATGCAGGCTACACGCTGAACCTTATTCAATAAGGTTTGCGTTGTCTTCTGCTCAGTTTTAGGCCACCATACAACCGATGCGTAGGTGACCATAGGCCTAATGATTGTAAGAAATGACCAGTAGATCATTTTTGGTTGTAGTCCCCAAGTACGCCCATAGAGTCTTTGACAGGCCCAGAGAGCCTTGATGGCTCTATTTTGAACTTTCAACAAAAGTTGGTTCCAGTTCAGTCTTTGATCTAGGATAACCCCTAGATATTTAACCTCGCTGGAAAAAGGCACAGTAGTACCGTTTAACGAGGGAGCTGTAAGCGCAAGCTTTGTCCTCCTCGTAAAAGGAACAATGACAGTTTTGCTTGGATTGACACTGAGTCCTTCTTGGTAACACCACTGCCATATTATATTGAGTCCATTTTGCATGCGATCAGAAATGACCTCATCAAACTTGCCTTTGATTATGATAGCCACATCATCCGCATAGCCCTGGACATCAAACCCATGGCTACTCAGAAGGACCTGTAGTCTGTCAATAACCAATGACCACAAAAGAGGAGATAGTACGCCTCCTTGGGGACAGCCCATTACGGCCTTGATGGTTACTGATTCGCCACCTAGTCTGGCAGTAATCACACGATGTTCCAAATTGAATTTGGAACATCGTGTGATTACTGCCAGACTAGGTGGCAATTGAAATTCAATTTTATGGAAAATCTCCTGAACTATAGACCAGGAATTTAATGAAAATATGCAATTGTGCTCCGATTTCGATGATTGATGCCTCTATCAATAGGTATTGAGACCTGTAATTATTATGCCAACGGGCATTTAGATTGCTCGAATATTTCTACCCATTTCGTAGAAAATTCAATTTTATGGAAAATCTCCTGAACGATAGACCAGGAATTTAATGAAAATCTGCAATTGTGCTCCGATTTCGATGATTGATGCCTCTATCAATAGGTATTGAGACCTGTAATTATTTTGCCAACGGGCATTTAGATTGCTCGAATATTTCTACCCATTTCGTAGAAAATTCAATTTTATGGAAAATCTCCTGAACTATAGACCAGGAATTTAATGAAAATCTGCAATTGTGCTCCGATTCCGATGATTGATGCCTCTATCAATAGGTATTGAGACCTGTAATTATTATGCCAACGGGCATTTAGATTGCTCGAATATTTCTACCCATTTCGTAGACAATTCAATTTTATGGAAAATCTCCTGAACTATAGACCAGGAATTTAATGAAAATCTGCAATTGTGCTCCGATTTCGATGATTGATGCCTCTATCAATAGGTATTGAGACCTGTAATTATTTTGCCAACAAGCATTTAGATTGCTCGAATATTTCTACTAATTTCGTAGGAAATTCAATTTTATGGAAAATCTCCTGAACTTTAGACCAGGAATTTAATGAAAATCTGCAATTGTGCTCCGATTTCGATGATTGATGCCTCTATCAATAGGTATTGAGACCTGTAATTATTATGCCAACGGGCATTTAGATTGCTCGAATATTTCTACCCATTTCGTAGAAAATTCGAGAGGGGAGGTTATCGAGTTCGATCCCACCAGAAGGAATTTTTTTTTGTAATAAAAATATGCAAATTTTCTATTTGGGTGGTTGCTACAGAGTTATGATTGAGCCTTTTTAATTAAAAAAAGTTAATTTTTATTTACCAGATAAGCAGAAATTTAAAAAAAAAAAAAAAATTTTCCATCAAAAATCGCAAAAAAATTTTGTCATTTTAACAGGCGAACAGAAATTACAAGAAGGTAGAATTGTCAGCAATATGACTTTATTTTGTATGTTCAAGTGTCACATAACTTGAAGTGGCACGCTTTGATACAAAATAATGTCACATTGCTGACAATTATGTTGTTTTTTAAATTCTGTTCGCCTGGTAAAATAACAAAAATTTTTATGCGATTTTTCACCATTTTTTTTTTATCAGTATTTAAACGAAAAAATGAGTACAAATTATATTAAGATGAGTGGTTGGGTGGTAAGATGAAGGAGTGGTGTGCGAAAGGTTTGGAGTTCGATTCTTCAAACTTTCTTCTGACTTTATTTTTTATTTTTTTAAGCAAAAATTTGTTTTTTTTTATTTACACGAATTTTACCAATTTTTTTTTGCAGCGATCTCGAGATCCCGATTAATCTTCTCGAATTATCTTCAATTTTTTTCATCTAAAAATATATTTTTACTTTGGGTTTCTGCTTGGACTCGAACTCAAGACCTTCGTCACACCAATCCATCACCTTACTACCTCGTTTTTTTTTTTTTTTTTTTTCAATAGATTCTTTATTTTGAGCTTTAATATTTACATCATTGTTGACAAAAGAATATTACAAGAAATTTCAAGATCTATTTTACAGTTTTGATGGCCTCTGATCTCAATGGATTCTCAGGCCCGATATATATTCCTGATTATGAATTTTTTTATAAGTCTGAATCGTTTAATGCTTAACATATAATATTTTAATATTTTTTTTTTGTATTGTTGGCATAAAATTTGCTCTATAAAACATTGCCGTTTACTTTAAATTATTCAAAAAAAAAATGTAATACTTATTTTATATTTTACATCTGTTGTAACCACCAATATTTTGTTTTTTTGTTCTGATATTGTTGTTGTTCGATCCTTTTAAATGCCGTACTGAATCTCATATAGTTCCCCGGGTTCGAGAATTTTGCAGGGTCAAACCCCTTCTCATTCGGTCTTCTGGCTACATGATAAATTAATGGAATTTGATTTTCGTCTTGGATGTATCCAAGTTGATCTAGTAGGATGAATGCCTCTGGCCCTGGAATATTTTTTGTTAGTATATTATTTTTTAGTATTTTCTCGTCAGTTAAATATGGACCGTAGATTAACGAGTTTGTCATGTGGGATGTGGATCTATGGATATGGTTTCGGATTAGATTGATTATATGGATGTCTATTCTATCGGATTTGTATTTATAGTACTGTGTTTGATTGGATATATAGTGGAGATATCTTGTTTCGGCTTTACGGAATGCTCCTCTACAATGTCGTATGCATCTCCGTTCGAATAATCTTAGTTTTTCCATGAAGGTTGGACTCATATTGTACCATATTGGGCATCCATATGTTAAAATTGGTCTGATTATTGTTTGGTAACAGATTGTTTTAACATTTTCGTCAATGAACTTGGAGTAAAAGATTTTCTGGTTGCTTATGAAGGCCTTTCTGGCTTTTATTAGTTGCTTATTTATATGTTCATTTAAATAGCAAAACCGGTCGATGTTTATCCCCAGATATTTTACCAAGAGTTTTTGTTCAATTACGGTGTTGTTGATTTTTATTGAGAGTTCTTTGTTGTGGTTTCTTGTGTCATAATTAGCATGTTGCATGGGTTTTCGAAACAATATGGTTTCACATTTACTTATATTGATTTTGATTCGCCACGTGTACAAGTAATCGCTAGTAAAATTTATTGCTCTTTGAAGATTATTTTGTATGTTGTTTATCTTGGAATTGGCGCTATAAATTATGAGGTCATCAGCGTAACCAATAGTTTGAATCTGTTCTGAGTTGAAGTTATCACTCGATATTAAATCTTTGGTGTAAAGGTTGAACAGGATGGGTGCAGTAATTGAGCCTTGTTGCAAACCGTTGTGTATGTTGAATTGTAAGTTGGATGATTCGTTCCCATTTGTGGTTATGAATTTCCTATTGTATAACATTTCGTACAGTATCTCTATTAGTTCCGTTTGAAACTTCATTTTATGTAACTTGTATAAAAGTCCATCTAGCCAGACAGATTCAAATGCTTTCTCCAAATCTATCATAATAGCGCCTGTGCATATTTTTGAATTTAGTTTATGGCACACGTCCGAAGTGAGTTTGGAAATTGCGTGGATTGTTGAGTGACCATATCTGAATCCGAATTGGTTGTCCGGGATAAAGCTATTGTTGGTTGTATGAGTTAATATTTTGTTGTAAATGATAACTTCATAGATTTTACTTAGATTGGATAGAAGGCTGATAGGTCTGTAATTTTCCGGATTTAGAGGGTTTTTATTTTTTTTTAAAATTGGATAAATTTTAGCGGTTTTCCAGTAATTCGGGAATGACCTATTATTTAGCAGATTGTTAAATAAGGTGCACAATTCTGAAATTATTTCCTCTGGTAGGTGTTTAAGTATGATGTTGGGAATGTTGTCTAGCCCAAAGGATTTTTTTGTGTTGATGCAGTTTATGATCCCTCTTAATTCTGTTGGATTAATGAAGTAATTTTGATCTGTAGAGTGCTGCGGTGACATTGCTTGATTGTTTGAATTAAATTCTATTACAGTTGTGTGGTTGGTTTTATCCTGTAGATGTTTATTTTTTAATGGTTGTATGGTTTGTGAAACTATTCTTTCGTGTGCTGTTTTCCCCAATGCTGGGTTATGAATCGTGCGCTTTTCAATATAATGTCCTAATATGTTTAGATTTTGTATGTTATTGAAGCAGCTAAAAGTCGCACCTGATTTAGGGAGACTCGTCCAATCCATATTTAGTTTGCTCATTTGTTCTGTGTCGCTTTCTGCGATATCCAGTCAATTTATATTCTTTTCCGTTTTCGTTTTAGTGACTCTTTTGATATCGGCAAACATTTTGTGTCCCGGTTTTATGGATTGTAGTTTGTGTTTCCAGTGCATATTAACTTCTATTTTAATATTTTGGGCTATAAGTTCGTTGGTTCTATTAATTTCTGCTTTCAAAGTTATTTTCTGTTGGGGTGTTATGGTGCCATTCCTTTTAAGCTGTTTGATACAAGTAATAACTCTACTCTTATATTTGTATAGTGATTCTATTATTTTGTTTGTGTAACATTCCATGTTGTTTTTCCTTCTGATTTTTGGAGCTATCCTACTTATATTTTGTGTGATTAATTCTGTGATTTGCTTAATGTGTGTTTCTAATTGTGTATCATCTAAATTTCGATCGATCGGAATTATGTATTCCTGGTCTACTTCTCTTAAGTGTTTCTTGTATAGTTTTAGCAGTCTCTTTTTCCATGTGCTCCAATCTGTATTACCGAAATTACATCTTGTGTCGTTTACTTCCTTAGGAATAATAGTTTCACCAAGTCCTATGTTACTACATTTGATTTCAATGGCTTTGTGATCGCTCTCGTAAAAGTGGGCAGGGATTTGCCCTGCGTCGTTCGTGTGTACGTTGATTCGATTATCCATTATAGCTAGGTCTAGATAATTTCCAGATCGTACAAATGTAGGGGCCTCTGCACTATATAATTTTGTCCTGTATGTAATTGCTTTTTCAGCCATCCACTTAGTGAGTTTAATTCCTCTGGTATTATTCATTTTATTACCCCAGTTAATATGTCGAGCATTTAAGTCCCCCGCTAGTACGTAGTAGTTTTTGGGGTTAGCAAGGTCTAACATTTCAAATAATTGTGTCCAGTTCTTTTCGAATTGAGCATCTATTGTTGTGTTGTTGTTGCTTGAGCAATATATTGAAATAATATAAAGTTGATCGTGATGTTCTAAATTTAATTTTACTATGGTCGATTCTATTCCGGTGCTGTTTTGTAATTTGTCTATTTTTATGTGTTTGTATTTCAATTTTGCATCTATTAATATTGCTGTACCTCCTCCTTTTTTTGAATTTGGCCTGTCTTGCCTTATTATATTGTACTTTTGGAATTCCAAGTTATGTTTAAAATTCAGTTTGGTTTCATTAAGTAGCATTATGTCCGGGTTATGGTTTTTTAAAAATTGTATTAAATTTAATCTTCTCTGTATACTAACTATGGAATTTACATTTAGCGCTATGATTTTAAGGTTTTTCATAATAATTGATTGATGAGATTTAATATTTGTGCTAGTTGTTCACTTTGCTGTTTAATTGTTTGCTCCATTCTTTCCATTTTGGCAGCCACATTTGGGTGTATTTCGCTGTCGGGTTTGTCGTTATTTTTCAATATGTTGGCAAACGTTCCATTCTCTTGACTGACAAATGTAGTTTTTGATAGTGGTATTAAACGTGGTTTGTTTGACCTTTTCTCGGCAATTTTTTGCTTCAGTCGCAGGAGTGTGCTTTGATATACCGGGCATCCTTTGAACGATGCTGGATGACCGGTTTTTTTACAATTTATGCAGTAGATTTTATCTATTTCTATTTTAGACTTTATACTACAATCACCAGGGTTATGTTGTTGCGAACATTTCACACATCTGTATATTAGGTTACAATTAGCCGCTGCATGGCCAAACCTTTGGCATTTTCTGCATTGCATTAATTGATCACGTTTTTTAAGCGGTTCCCAAGTTATCCGCTGATAATTTATTGTTCTGATTTTTAATAGGTTTGTCATATTTGTATTGAGCTCTAGATGCACAATATATATTGGTAGTTTGCTTCCGTTTTTAATTGCCATTTGAGTTTTGAGTTGTGTGATTTTATTTATTTTCACCTCGTCTTGCTCTTCAATTTCCTTTTTTAATTCGATCAGATCCTCCTCCTCTGTTAGTCCTTTTAACACCATAATTTTTGGTTTCATGCCGTTAGGCGTGTATGTGAAGAAGCTAGTCTTTGCTTCTGTTAGTTGTTCTTTCACTTTATTGAATTCTTCTAGGTTTTCCAATCTAACTGAATGTTTTTCTTTGCTTACTCTAGTTATTTCGAAGTTATTACTGCATTTTAATTCTTTTACTAACTTTATGGTTTCTTTAACTGCTTGGTCATGTATATGGATAGGTGGGGGTTTTCCGTTTTTTTTGACACCGTATGTTGCTGTTGTTCTTTATTACTATTTGTTTTCGTTGCTGGCAATGGACGTTCAATATTAAAGTTGTTTCCGTCGGATAAGTTATTACTTGTGTTCCCCATGTTTTCATTTTCTGATTGATCCTCTAACTCCATTAATGGTGTGTATCTATTTTGGGATATAACCGATTCTTCACCTTCGTTGATATTTGCACTATTTGTAATTCCAATTTTTACTAAGGTTTCTTCCATTTTGGCTATCCTTGCTCTTAAATTATTGTTTTCCATTTGCAGACGTTTTAATTTGGTTTGATTCCTCTGCTCTGCTGAGATCAGATTAGGAGACACTTTTAGCTGTCTTCGTAACATATTGGGATTTGACGAGTTGTCATCCTCTGATAATTTTATTTTTTTCGCGTTAGCATCGATTTGCGTGTTTTGTAAATTTGTTTCATTTGTTGTAGTATTCATATTTGAGAAAATTCTGTTATTATTGTTTATGGTTAAGTCATCGTAATGTTTATAATTACTGCTACTACCAATGTTTTCACTGTTATATGACCACTGGTTTAGCGCCAGCCTGGCCGCTATTCCGGTGTTTTTACCGCTATTACTCACTTAAATTCTATTGTTTTACTTATAAATTCACTGTCTATAATTACAATTACCACCACACTTTTAATACACTAATTGATTGTTTTGAATCATTTATATAGTTTATAATTAGTTAATATATTTTTTTGTATAGAACACTACATTTTAATTAAATAACTAAATAACTTTTGAATTTAAAATTTTAAATTTAGAATTTTGATTTGAACTCGGAACACTATACACGATGTGAACTCTACCGCTCTTACCAATCGACTGTCCTTACTACCTCGTCTACCACATCATATACAAGTTAATATAAATTTGTTTGTTTTATGCAATCGTGCAGAGCAAAATAAATGTCTCTGTTAGGGCATACATACCTACTATATTTAGTACAAAGTGTTTCTTATACAGTTTTCTTGTTATAAACTATGCAACTATGTTGGTTTTCGAAATATATTCTTACCTCAAATGTACCTACCATGTTCTTTTCGATACCGCATTAAATTCTCATCCTGTATTATTATTATTTACTGGAGGGCCATGTGGGCGATAAGCCACCTCGCACCGCGACCTAAAAGATCTATTGTGCTGGACCCTACTTAATTATCCGTCCAGTCAATATTCAGGCTGTTAATGAATCTGACAATACTACTGGCCGGTACAAGATACATACTATCCGGGCTCATTGTTCTATTATGCCAACGGGCATTTAAATTGCTCGAATATTTCTACCCATTTCGTAGAAAATTCAATTTTATGGAAAATCTCCTGAACTATAGACCAGGAATTTAATGAAAATCTGCAATTGTGCTACGATTTCGACGATTGATGCCTCTATCAATAGGTATTGAGACCTGTAATTATTTTGCCAATGGGCATTTAGATTGCTCGAATATTTCTACCCATTTCGTAGACAATTCAATTTTATGGAAAATCTCCTGAACTATAGACCAGGAATTTAATGAAAATATGCAATTGTGCTCCGATTTCGATGATTGATGCCTCTATCAATAGGTATTGAGACCTGTAATTATTTTGCCAACGGGCATTTAGATTGCTCGAATATTTCTACCCATTTCGTAGAAAATTCAATTTTATGGAAAATCTCCTGAACTATAGACCAGGAATTTAATGAAAATCTGCAATTGTGCTCCGATTTCGATGATTGATGCCTCTATCAATAGGTATTGAAACCTGTAATTATTTTGCCAACGGGCATTTAGATTGCTCGAATATTTCTACCCATTTCGTAGAAAATTCAATTTTATGGAAAATCTCCTGAACTATAGACCAGGAATTTAATGAAAATCTGCAATGGTGCTCCGATTTCGATGATTGATGCCTCTATCAATAGGTATTGAGACCAGTAATTATTTTGCCAACGGGCATTTAGATTGCTCGAATATTTCTACCCATTTCGTAGAAAATTCAATTTTATGGAAAATCTCCTGAACTATAGACCAGGAATTTAATGAAAATCTGCAATTGTGCTCCGATTTCGATGATTGATGCCTCTATCAATAGGTATTGAGACCTGTAATTATTATGCCAACGGGCATTTAGATTGCTCGAATATTTCTACCCATTTCGTAGAAAATTCAATTTTATGGAAAATCTCCTGAACTATAGACCAGGAATTTAATGAAAATATGCAATTGTGCTCCGATTTCGATGATTGATGCCTCTATCAATAGGTATTGAGACCTGTAATTATTTTGCCAACGGGCATTTAGATTGCTCGAATATTTCTACCCATTTCGTAGAAAATTCAATTTTATGGAAAATCTCCTGAACTATAGACCAGGAATTTAATGAAAATCTGCAATTGTGCTCCGATTTCGATGATTGATGCCTCTATCAATAGGTATTGAAACCTGTAATTATTTTGCCAACGGGCATTTAGATTGCTCGAATATTTCTACCCATTTCGTAGAAAATTCAATTTTATGGAAAATCTCCTGAACTATAGACCAGGAATTTAATGAAAATCTGCAATGGTGCTCCGATTTCGATGATTGATGCCTCTATCAATAGGTATTGAGACCAGTAATTATTTTGCCAACGGGCATTTAGATTGCTCGAATATTTCTACCCATTTCGTAGAAAATTCAATTTTATGGAAAATCTCCTGTACTATAGACCAGGAATTTAATGAAAATCTGCAATTGTGCTCCGATTTCGATGATTGATGCCTCTATCAATAGGTATTGAGACCTGTAATTATTTTGCCAATGGGCATTTAGATTGCTCGAATATTTCTACCCATTTCGTAGAAAATTCAATTTTATGGAAAATCTCCTGTACTATAGACCAGGAATTTAATGAAAATCTGCAATTGTGCTCCGATTTCGATGATTGATGCCTCTATCAATAGGTATTGAGACCTGTAATTATTTTGCCAACGGGCATTTAGATTGCTCGAATATTTCTACCCATTTCGTAGAAAATTCAATTTTATGGAAAATCTCCTGAACTATAGACCAGGAATTTAATGAAAATCTGCAATTGTGCTCCGATTTCGATGATTGATGCCTCTATCAATAGGTATTGAGACCTGTAATTATTTTGCCAACGGGCATTTAGATTGCTCGAATATTTCTACCAATTTCGTAGGAAATTCAATTTTATGGAAAATCTCCTGAACTTTAGACCAGGAATTTAATGAAAATCTGCAATTGTGCTCCGATTTCGATGATTGATGCCTCTATCAATAGGTATTGAGACCTGTAATTATTATGCCAACGGGCATTTAGATTGCTCGAATATTTCTACCCATTTCGTAGAAAATTCGAGAGGGGAGGTTATCGAGTTCGATCCCACCAGAAGGAATTTTTTTATGTAATAAAAATATGCAAATTTTCTATTTGGGTGGTTGCTACAGAGTTATGATTGAGCCTTTTTAATTAAAAAAAGTTAATTTTTATTTACCAGATAAGCAGAAATTTAAAAAAAAAAAAAATTTTTCCATCAAAAATCGCAAAAAAATTTTGTCATTTTAACAGGCGAACAGAAATTACAAGAAGGTAGAATTGTCAGCAATATGACTTTATTTTATATGTTCAAGTGTCACATAACTTGAAGTGGCACGCTTTGATACAAAATAATGTCACATTGCTGACAATTATGTTGTTTTTTAAATTCTGTTCGCCTGGTAAAATAACAAAAATTTTTATGCGATTTTTCACCATTTTTTTTTATCAGTATTTAAACGAAAAAATGAGTACAAATTATATTAAGATGAGTGGTTGGGTGGTAAGATGAAGGAGTGGTGTGCGAAAGGTTTGGAGTTCGATTCTTCAAACTTTCTTCTGACTTTATTTTTTATTTTTTTAAGCAAAAATTTGTTTTTTTTTATTTACACGAATTTTACCAATTTTTTTTTGCAGCGATCTCGAGATCCCGATTAATCTTCTCGAATTATCTTCAATTTTTTTCATCTAAAAATATATTTTTACTTTGGGTTTCTGCTTGGACTCGAACTCAAGACCTTCGTCACACCAATCCATCACCTTACTACCTCGTCTACCACATCATATACAAGTTAATATAAATTTGTTTGTTTTATGCAATCGTGCAGAGCAAAATAAATGTCTCTGTTAGGGCATACATACCTACTATATTTAGTACAAAGTGTTTCTTATACAGTTTTCTTGTTATAAACTATGCAACTATGTTGGTTTTCGAAATATATTCTTACCTCAAATGTACCTACCATGTTCTTTTCGATACCGCATTAAATTCTCATCCTGTATTATCTACTATATTATTAAACGAGCAATAATTGCGGGTATGTATATATGTCCGCACGAAAAACTACTTCGAGACCGATTTCGTTGACGTAAAATGGCTATATGATGTCTTTTTGCATGAAAATGCGATTGAGTCTGGTCTCAAGTCTGGGAAAACTCTGTAAAGCCTTCAAATCTGGAAAAATTATCCAAATTTTACAGCGCCATCTCTAAAATGGTCAATTGTATATCGCTCATTTGCTACCACAATGGCATAACTCAAAATCGGTCGTTTTTGACTTATTTATAGAGAAATATCGGCTTTTTAATATAGTTAAAACTGATATAACGACACACTTAAAGCTATAAAGCTCACTACAAGACAAACGGAAATGTCTCTCAAATTATAACATTTGTTATTTTTAAATTGTGTCATTGTTGCAGCAAATGAGCGATATGTATTGTGTATTTTTTTTTATAGAAAAGAATGTTTGCTGATTTTTTTAAATAGTACAGCTGCGTAGTTAGCAGCATACGGAGTTGGGATGTATTTAATTTTTTTTTATGATTTTTTTTTCATGGATGTCCATTTTTCAAAAATCACGACAAAAAAAAAAAAAATTTAAATTAATGTTGGATGATCAGCATATTTTTTTTAGTCTTTTCCCGACGAATTTTCCGAGTGGAAATTCGCGATTTTCTCGCATTTTCCGTGATTTTTCCGATATGATGTAAAAGGAAATTATTCTTAGAATATTTTTCTTCATCTGTATACCAAATTACAGAAAGATCTGACAAATTTTATCTTTCTCTATGTTGATACGTCACATTGTGTAAATCTATCTACATATAATTTAGTAGAATGCTCAAAACTTTTTATAAAACCAAGTAATTTTTCGGCAAATTCCCATGCCGCAGTAGTCTAGGTGTTAGCGTTGTGGATTTTAAAATTTTAGATCGTAGTTCGAACCTCGAAAATTACATTCTTGAGATAAATTTTTTTTTCGTTTTTTTTTTCAAATTTATATGGCATGTATGATTGAATAATAATAAAAGATGAATGTAAAAGTAGTAAGCTACATTTAGGCTATTATAGTAAATTATTTGTGTTGCAAAGGCACAATTATGACATTTACGTTCACAAAAATCAAGAATTAACTACAAAAACTACATTTACATTTAAGTTACGGTAAATGTATGTATATCAGTACACGTAGGTATAATTTGGGAAACTACATATATATGTATATATGTATGTATTTAGGTGAAGGATCATTAATTCGAGCGAGAATCTTGAAAATTTATATGAAATCGATATTGAAATAATTTTCTGGAAATATTGGATTCAATTTTCAATTGTAGGATTTAATTATTCCAGTGATTTTCTTGACCAAAAAATCACGAAAATGAGTGGAATAGAATAAATATATAAAAATAAAATATCACATAAAAAATCGTTCTTAAATCAAAATAAGGTACGAGTATCAAAACCAACGCGGCATAATCGATGGGATGTAACTCCTCAAATAAAATGCGATACTAATCCTTCGCTTGTGGATGCACAAAATTATGATAAATATCTGTTAGATATTGTGTTATTGAAAATTATAGAAACTATTTATGACCCTGAACTTAATGAATATAAAGATTACGAGATAATCTCAAAAATAGTAAATTCGACCGGTATAACAGCAATGATTTCTGCAATGCGTCCCGATATCGATAATATAGAGGCGTATATACGAAATACCATTGCACATGCTTTTGTGGTGGTCGCAATTGTTTTTGGCATTCCAACATTATTATCGTTCCTCAAGGTGGTCTGCCAGAGTACCAAATGGCAAGATCGTTATACTGGCATAAAAATCGTACAACAAATCGCTGTTCGAATAAACGCGATTTCATCTTGTATTATCAAGCTATTGATCGAAGTGATAATAAATGGTTTAATTGATGAACACCGAAATGTACGAAGTATTACCGCTTTAGCCATGTTAGCGTTGGCTGAAACAGCAACACGACATGATGATACAATAAATTGATTAATAAAAATAGTTTAAGTTTTGAAAATTATTTTAGTTTTTTCTTTTCAAGTGCCCATTGTCAACAGTATAAATGTTTGGATCAATGACTACCCCATAGGATACGTTGGGTGGTACTTTCACTTTTTTACTAAAGCGTTTTTCACGCAACTATAAAAAGAAGTTTTATTAAAACACCGTTGACTGGTGGATGCTTTTTGGTTTCAAGCGTCATCGGTGGTTGTTTAGTAGAGCAAATAAAATAATTGTCGTAATACTTCAAATGGTGGTAGCGTTAGGAGTGATGAAGCTAGCGACAGACTATAAATTTTATTCCTCCACCATCTCCGGTAAACAAGGTAAGAGTAGCAAGCATTGTGCTTTTATTTTAGCGCGCAATAGCACATCTGAATATGCAGGCAGTTTCAAGAATTATCCAATTGTGGCTAAATAATGCGGTGATACTGAAACAATATTTGATATTTTATCCGATATTTCCATCAAGGTACCATCAACGTCCTCGTATAAATCATAATTTGGTTCAACTTTAACCAATTCCCCGATTATTGAACTTCCCTTTTGATTTTTCCTATTCTGAATCACCAATAATTATCTTAGCACTCTCGGTATATACTATCGGAAGGAAATGTGCTAATAGAGATAATGCACCTCGACTCGAAAATATCTGTAGCGGGCTAGCGGTCATGATAATAGTACAAAATCATTTGTGAAAAATAATACAAATAAAAAATTTATTTATACAACTACTGTTGTTTATTTAAAAAACACTAGTTTTTTATTTTAATACAAAATCAGATGCTTGGAACGTCATTTCTTCGTTAAGATTGCACCAGGACGTGCAGGAACGGTTAATTGGAAACAGTTAGAAAATTGAGGCATAGTAGTATCTCATCGAGTTTTATACGAAATTTTGATATTATGAATTTTGTCTTAATAGCGGCTTGATTTTTTTAACCTCTTTGAAACGTTTATTTTTAGCCGGAACATCAGTTGCTACGCTTAGAATTTCCATACTGAAACCCATTCCAGCTCATATACCGAGGAGTTCGGAACTTATATCACAATTTGTTTGCCCGTTTGGTAATAAATTATTTGCTATCTATATTATCATATTGAGTGGCGACCGGTAAAATATTCATATAAGCTAAAAAGAAAATTAATTAGGATATAGTATAAATAACATAAAATAATAAAACTTACACGACACACAATTTTCAAGAATATTTTGACATGTAGTACTGTAACATGTTCCACTTCTGATTTTGGTTGTAGCAGCGAATGTTCAACGTTCCATGATTGTTGGGTGGACTCGGTACCAAAACCAGTACCTTTAGCCCAATATGCATGACTTTTATTATCCAATATTTTTTGCTCACTAGTGTTACAAGTGGTAGTTTTTAATTATGATGAAATTTCCGTTTGCAAACCACTCAATTGTGAATGATGCGTTAATACGCTCAAAAATTCAGAACTAAATGTACCGCGTCAACTTCGATCAAACCGCGTCAACTTCGATCAACAAACGCCATCATCCGTTGTCAGCGATGAACAATCCAATAATTATCGGAATACTTAATAGGGTAGCGTTGGTAAGTGATGAGGTTAGCAACAGACTTAAATTTCACTTCTTCATAATTTCCGGTAACACCAAGTACTAAGCGTAGTAAGCATTGTGCTTTTATTTAAGCGCGCAATAGCACATCTAAATATGCAGACAGTCTCACGAATAATCCAAATGTGGCTAAAGAATGTGGTGGTACTGAAGAAATATTTGATATTTTATCCGATGTTTCTGTCAAGGTATCATTCACGTCCTCGTATCTTTCATAATTTGGTTCAACTTTTTTAGTCAATTTTAGCCAACAAACTTCCCTTTAGATAATTTGTTTGTCTGTTTGTTTGTTTGTGCAACGATTTCGAAACCGGTTTTTGAGGGCTAGGAAGTGATTGCGACTAGTCTTGATTACAGGATTCGTATACAATTCGTTTAGAGGGTCCTCTAGTATTGCTCAGGGCCTTTTTTTATTTTACCGATTTTGTTAAAAATTGGTAAGGGGTTTTCGGGTGCTAGAAAGCGATTGCGCTGGGTGTTGATTTCGGGAAAATTTGTCTAGGGGGTTCTCCAGTGGGCCCGGGTGCTTTTTTGTTAATTTTGGCGAATTTGCTAAAAAATTAGTGAGCGGGGGTTTTCGGGTGCCAGGAAGCGATTGCGACGGGTCTTGATAATTTAGAAGGTGTTCTCCATTTGTGCCCAGGCCTTTTTTTAATTTTTACGATTTTGGTAAAAATTGGTAAGCTGGGGTTTTCGTGTGCCAAGAATCAATTGTGACCGGTCTTGATTTCGAAAAAAATAGTTTAGGGGGTTCTTCAGTGGAACTCGGGCTCCTTTGTAATTTTCACGATGTTGGTAAATATTGGTAAGAAGTGTTTTTAAGTGGTATAAGGTGATCCCCATTAGTCTTGATTTCAGGAAAATTCAGACTCCATTTTTATAGTTTTAATGATTTTGTTGAAAATTGATAAGTATGTTTACCAGTCCAGAGTGTCATCCATTGGAACTTGGGTTTTTTAAATTTTAACTATTTTGTTAAAAGTTGGTAAAGAGGGTTTCCGAGTGCCACGAAGCGATTGTGATGGGTATAAATTTTTGGAAAATTCGTTTAGGGGGTTCTCCAGTTGAGCCCGGGCTTCTTTTTTTTAATTTTTACATTTTTGGTAGAAATTTGTGAGCGGGTGGGTGCCAGACAGAGATTGCAATGGGTCTTGGTTTAAAAAAATTAGCTTAGGGTCTTTCAGTGGTATCCGGGTTCCTTTTTTCATTTTAACAATTTTGGTAAACATTTGGTAATGAGAGATATTCGAGCGGCAGGAAGCGATCGCCATGGGTATTGATTGAAGTCAAATAGGGTTTTGAAAGGTCTGCAATGGGTGTTGATTTCGGGAAAGATATGTTTAGAGGGTCCTCCGGATGGTCGAGGTCCATTTTTTAAGTTCAACGATTTTTGTAATAATTGGTGAGCAGGGATTTTCTAGTGTTAGGAAACATTTGCAGTGGTCTTTGATTTCGGGAAATGTCGTTTAGTGGGTCCTCTAATAGGCCTGGGGTTCGTTTTTTTGAATATTTTTTTATTGATCATAATTGGTGAAAGAGAGTTTTCGAGTGCCAAAACGCGATAACACCGGGTATTGATTCTTAAAAAAAACGTTAAGGAAGTTCTCGTCCGGTGAGCCCCTGTTTGCTTGGTTTTATCTTACTTTTTAACTTACTACCGGTTTCTGAAACGGTTATTTGATTTTTATTAATGTTGGTTGGGGTGGTTTTATTTCAGTAAAATTCGTTTAAGAGGATCCTCCTATGGGAATTCATATTTTTATTATTTTCTTTTGTTAATAGTAATTGGTTAGATGGAAATTTTCTAGTGAAAGGAAGCAATTGTAATGGGTTTTGATTTCTTGGAAAAATATTTTAGTAGGCTTTCTGGAGAGGTTCGGGTTTCATTTTTATTTTATTTTCTAACAAAGGAAATCTAATTGTTGTTATTGCTATTGATATTGCATTGTGTTTTGTTTTTTTTATTTGTTCAATTGTGATTTTTGAGAATTATATAGAGATCATAAATTAGTTCCAAATATGGATCGTATAGGTTCTGTAAAATGGCCAATTCCAATGGACCAAAGCCATTTCTCAACCGATTTCGATAGAACTCGGTATGTACCATGAAAATGGGATTGTAAAATGGGAATATGAATATTATTCTAGTTTCAATAGAATTAAACCATTTCCTTTCAATTGGGATGAATTGTATAGAATGGGATTTGTTTAGTATAGAATGGGATTCAAACATGAGTGTCGGAAATTTTTCTGGAAAATCGACAGTCTAAATGGAACTAACATATTGCTCAATTGAATGAGGTGAAACTCAGTGACATGAACGTGTAACAAACGCTAATGTAATTCGGAACGAGCATAGCTCGGTGCTCCTGGGACTTATTATTTACTGGAGGGCCATGTGGGCGATAAGCCACCTCGCACCGCGACCTAAAAGATCTATTGTGCTGGACCCTACTTAATTATCCGTCCAGTCAATATTCAGGCTGTTAATGAATCTGACAATACTACTGGCCGGTACAAGATACATACTATCCGGGCTCATTGTTCTATTATGCCAACGGGCATTTAAATTGCTCGAATATTTCTACCCATTTCGTAGAAAATTCAATTTTATGGAAAATCTCCTGAACTATAGACCAGGAATTTAATGAAAATCTGCAATGGTGCTCCGATTTCGATGATTGATGCCTCTATCAATAGGTATTGAGACCAGTAATTATTTTGCCAACGGGCATTTAGATTGCTCGAATATTTCTACCCATTTCGTAGAATATTCAATTTTATGGAAAATCTCCTGTACTATAGACCAGGAATTTAATGAAAATCTGCAATTGTGCTCCGATTTCGATGATTGATGCCTCTATCAATAGGTATTGAGACCAGTAATTATTTTGCCAACGGGCATTTAGATTGCTCGAATATTTCTACCCATTTCGTAGACAATTCAATTTTATGGAAAATCTCCTGAACTATAGACCAGGAATTTAATGAAAATCTGAATTTTTTTTTGTAATAAAAATATGCAAATTTTCTATTTGGGTGGTTGCTACAGAGTTATGATTGAGCCTTTTTAATTAAAAAAGGTTAATTTTTATTTACCAGATAAGCAGAAATTTAAAAAAAAAAAAATTTTTTTCATCAAAAATCGCAAAAAAATTTTGTCATTTTAACAGGCGAACAGAAATTACAAGAAGGTAGAATTGTCAGCAATATGACTTTATTTTGTATGTTCAAGTGTCACATAACTTGAAGTGGCACGCTTTGATACAAAATAATGTCACATTGCTGACAATTATGTTGTTTTTTAAATTCTGTTAGCCTGGTAAAATAACAAAAATTTTTATGCGATTTTTCACCATTTTTTTTTTATCAGTATTTAAACGAAAAAATGAGTACAAATTATATTAAGATGAGTGGTCATATACCACGATAGCTTTCGTAGACGAAAGACGTGTTTGAAAGCTACGTATTAATTCATTTTTTGTTTGTTTTGAATAAAATTTGTTTTGACCTCATTAAAATAAAATTAATATAATAATAATATAAGCTGAATAACGTGTTCATAGTTATTTACGGTATTTGGTAGACTTTGTTATAAGTGAATTTTGGAGAAAACAATTGGTGTGGTGTGAATAAGTAGTTATAAACAGTTCTTCTTTTTTTTTGGTGCACAGTAAACATTTACAGTGTAACAGCGATTTGTTATTTTAAAATAGCGGTATATCCCGGTGCAGAAAACATTCTGTGCTATAGTTAGTGCATTTAAAGACAATAATTATTTAAAAAATTTTTATTTTTTTTTGCTTTTGTGCTGTACATATCTAAATAGTTTCTGGTTGTGAAGTGGTGTAGGAGGCATCTGCCTTAGGGCAGAATGCTCCTTAAAAATCGGTTTGCCCCCCTGGAAGGGATCGGCGAGTATAGTGAAGTATATCCACAACCAAAAAGGAAAAAAACCGAACAATTAAGGGTGAAAAGATTGGGGTTCAGCGCGCCGTTTGCGTCTAGCTCAGCTGATTCCGTTCAGGAAAAATATCTGGTTATAAAACACGAAGATGTAAATACTAATCTAAATGGAATTTCTCCTTTTGGAATACAGAAAGCTCTCGACATGGCTGTTTCTAACGGCATTAAAAAAGTAACTCGCACTAAAAGCGGGGAGTTGTTGCTTCTAACTAAAACACGATCTGCCGCAGCGTCACTATTAAAATTAAAACAACTCGGAGGACTAGCACCAGTAGTGGTTACAGAACACCCTTACTTAAATAATTCAAAGGGTGTGGTTTTCTGCCGTGATTTAATTTCTCTATCGGAAGAAGAGATTAAAGAAGGGTTTTCATCCCAAGGAGTGATTGAGGTGAGGAAAATCAAAAAGAGGATTGAGGGCGCGTTGCAAGATACCGCAGCTATGGTACTTACTTTCAATATACCAACCGTTCCAGAGACTGTATATGCCGGATTCATTAAACTTGCTGTTCGACTGTACATTCCAAACCCCATGAAATGCGGCACATGCTATAAGTTCGGACATACAAAAAAGCGATGTAGAAATACATTAGTTTGCTTCAAATGCGCCGAGGATTTGCAAGTCCCTCATGAGGAACCTTGCACTGTGGTAAAGTGCGTCAATTGCAAGGGCCCCATACCAGCATTAGTAAAGAGTGTCCGGCTTATAAAAGGGAAGCGGAAATCATGAAAATTGGAACAACAGACCGTATCACTTACTTTGAAGCAAGAACGCAATATTATAGGACACACGCTAATACAACTCCGGCATTAGGATCCTATGCCAGTATAGTAAAAGGAAATCGTACTGCACAGAATCAGTCACAATCCAAACCAATCAGCGACAAGCAAAATGAACAGGAACAGCAACCCAAGTCTACTCACCCAAATCAACAGTACCCACAAATACAGCAAGATATACAACCCCAACAGCTATCACAGCAACACCAACTGCAGCAATCAACATCCCAACAATCATTACACAAACTTCAACCACTTCTACCTCAGACTTATACACAAAACCCCACACAAATTCCTCACGTAAGTGAACTACATATTTCTCAACAAGAACAACAAACAATAAACAATAAAGCAGAGCAACATTCTCAACAAAAACATTTACAAGAAGAGAACAGAACATTACCACTACAACAAAATCAACAAATTCAATCATCAGAACAATTTCAACCGCAACAACAAAGACAGTCAAATAGTCATCAAAATAATCATCACAAATCACAACCATTAAGAAAGTCTGAAGAAGTCAATTTTCAACCAACACAAAATCATTTGTATAAAAACCAAGTAAGTCACAGTAACAAGGATTATTCATTTCTCAGCCCAGCTGAATTAGAGTTACTGCACTATGTCAACGATGAATAATGCTTGTAACGATTTGCTTCATTGGAACTGCAATGGTTTCTTTTGCAGGGACAATGAGCTAAATTTGATTGTAACCAAATATAATCCATGGGTTTTAGCACTAAACGAAACTAAATTTAAACCGATACATAAACCTAAACTGAAAGGCTATAACATAGTTACAAATACCCCACTGGACCCTTCTGGTTCAGGTGGAGCTGCTTTACTAATTAGAGATTGTCTGTCATTTATTCCTCTCCAGATCAATACAAACTTGCAAATTGCCGCTTGTAAAGTAGACTTGGGCGGTTTATCAATAACGATCTGCTCAATTTACATCTCACCATCCATCACCATCAATCTTCAGTCCCTTTTGCAGTTATTTTCTGCACTTCCGAGGCCCATTGTCCTGGTAGGAGATTTCAATGCTCACAGCCCTCTTTGGGGATCTCCCTCGGAAAATACTAGAGGAAAAATCGTCCATGAGTTCATTAGTCGTACCTCTCTAGTGTGCATCAATGACGGATCTCCAACTTATGTCCACGGAAACGGTTCCCTAACACATATCGATTTGGTCCTATGTTCTCCCGAGATTGCGTATAAATGGAAATTCAGCGTGGTAGACGACTTGTACAGTAGCGACCATTTTCCAGTTTTATTGTCTAGCAATACTTTCTCACCACAAAATTCGAGAAGGCAAAGATGGAAGGAACAGGAAGCAGACTGGCGCTTATATTCTGACCTGGCCAATATTACAAACATTTCCCTAGACCAACCCATCAACGAAATTGTAGAGCAATACTCAAACATTTTAACACGAGCTGCTAGATCCAGTATTCCTCTATCTTCAGTACGGCCTTTAAAGAAAGTAGTCCCATGGTGGTCGGCCGAAATTAGAACAGCGATTTTCGATAGGAAACAAATGCTCAAAATTTTCCAAAGAAACCCTTCCACCGATAATCTAATATCATTTAAAAGAGCTCGATCACGAGCTAAAAGACTTGTAAGACAGGCTAAACAATCCTCTTGGAACGAATTCCGAGCTCAAATCGGTCCGAGGATAACTAGCGAAGAGTTGTGGGGGAAAATTAGTGCACTGACCGGTAAAAGAACGGTAAATCATACTCCATATATCCGCGACAACAATAATACTTACACATATTCGGAATCAATGGCTAATATTCTCGGCGCTTCATTTGCCTCGAACTCTTCTTCGGAAAATTATTCGACCGATTTAATTCTACATAAGAATTTGTTAGAGAGCCGCTTCATTTTAAGCCAGAGAAATGGTTTAATGGAGTTGAACGCTCCTTTTAATGTGATTGAGCTCAGCGTAGCCCTCAAAAGTGGGAACAGCAAAGCCCCCGGCGAAAATCTCATTACAAACAAAATGTTGAACAATCTAACTTCTCCCAATAAAATCCATCTTTTGAACATTTTTAACTCCATATTGTCCAATAGAACTTTCCCATACCAGTGGAAAAGAGCTGTTGTAATTGCGATACCTAAAAATCCAAAAGCAAGAACACCTTCAGAATTCCGCCCAATCTCACTCGTTAACAATGATGCTAAGGTGATGGAACGTATGGTCAACGAAAGACTAATTTGGTATTTAGAAAAAAATCAACTATTGACACCCGAACAATTTGGATTTAGAAGGAACAGAAGCTGCTTGGACGCAATTCAAATATTAAAAGAGGCCGTAGTTGAAGTGTTCGGAGACTCCTCACATCTGACTTGTATTTTTTTCGATCTAGAGAAGGCTTACGAGAGAGTGTGGAGGTTAAGGATTGTACAGCAACTAGAAAAATGGAAGGTAGATGGAAATATACTACATTTTATCTGGAATTATTTAAATGATCGTACTTTCCAAGTAATGATAGGAAATGTCAGGTCCGCGGTATTCCCACAGGAAAACGGTGTGACAACCGGTTCTAGTTTAGCCGTAACACTTTTTCTCACCGCCATCGACTCGATTAGATATGTGTTTTTCCGGTCCAAAGTCAAGTTCGTCTTATATGCCGATGATTTAACTGTTTTTTATGAGAATCAAAATCAGTCACTTCAGAAACAAGAGATTTCCCGAATTATAGGTAAATTAGAACTTTGGTGTAAAGAGACTGGGTTTTCATTTTCCCCCAACAAGACCAAATCAATTCATTTCTGTCGAAAGCGAAAGTGCATACCCGCGGTCTACACACTGAACGGAAATCCTTTAGAAAATGTTCAAACGCATAAATTTTTGGGAATGACGTTGGACAATCGGTTGATTTGGAAAGCTCATATCAATAATACCAAGAATGCTTGCAAAAAGTCTCTGAACGCGCTAAAATGCCTGAAAGGAATCAACTTCGGAAGCAATAGAGCAACCCTTTTGCGGGTTTTCGAAAGCTTGGTACTATCTAAACTGGATTATGGATGTCAATTTTACGAGGGGGCCTCTAGATCAGCCCTCGCGCTACTAGATCCTATACTTAACGAAGGAGTCAGAATAGCTACGGGAGCCTTTAGAACTTCTCCCTCAATTTCGATTCTTGCCGAGGCAGGCCTTCTAAATTTATCAGAGAGGCGAGAGCTAGTCCTTCTCAAATTTTATATCAGACAAAAACAAAGACTGGATTCACCGTACTATGTACACCCTTCATTTTCCCCTTTAAACTTAAGAAGTAAAGGGTCATCCATAGCAGATCAGTACTCTTTATCAACCAATATTTTAGCCACATTTCATTGCACCCAATATCCCCTCTGGAGAAACATAGAACTTAATAGTAATACTAGTATTTTCAAATATTCCAAATCTAACACCCCTATTTCTGCGTACAAAGCAGAATTCCTCAAATTTCTGACAAGTTTACCTGCTGACGCATACATCCAGTACACCGACGGGTCAAAATCGGACGAGGGAGCCGGATTTGCCGTTACCGATATGGTATTAGCTCCAAAGAAGGTAAGAACGAGTAATGACTGGTCAACAATGTCTTTGGAAGCCGGGGCTCTGCGTGAGGCTATCAAGATAGCCAGGGTTCATCCTGCTAGGTCGCAATGGATTTGTACGGACTCACTGTCTACATTGGAAGCTCTAAAAACCAAACGGATCAAAAACCCAATCGTACGTGAAATCAGGGATTTATTACTAGGTTCGACAAAGGATATTTCACTCGGGTGGGTACCCGGACATGTAGGAATAACAGGTAACGAAGCGGCTGATTCCGAGGCAAGATGTGCTGCCGAAGCAAGTGTAATTGAATTCAATTCCTCAACTGGGGATGATTTAGCTAAATCAGCGTTAACTGCAATCTGGAGAGCCAAAATAAATCGATGGGCGTCAATGAATCCTCCCAACCACTTGGCCGAAATTAAAGATAAACCGATAAAATGGGATTCTTCAAATCTATTAGCGAGGCGTGATAGTACCATCATTTGCCGTTTGAGAATAGGGCATACTAATATTACGCACGTCTATCGTATTCTGAGAACAGAGGAACCTAGGTGCGAATTATGTAACGAACCCCTAACCGTCAGACATATTCTAATTAGCTGTCCGCGCCTTATTATTCAGAGAACTAAATTCAAAATTCCGCAATCGCTAAAACAAGCACTAGCGGATGACACGGATGTTTTAGAAAGAGTTTTGAAATACCTAAAGGATATTCGGAAATACAATCAAATTTAGTTCCCCTCCAAAAATAATTTTTTTCTTCAGTCTATTTTTACCGTTTAAATTTAAAAACCTTATAAATAACGATTTATATAAACAAATAAATAAATAAAATTATTGTAACAATTGGAATTAAAAAACAAATGTAACAAACCAACGGCGACAATGGCCTTGATGTTGGTCGCTTAGAATTAATAAATAAAAAAAAAAAAAACAAAAAAAAAAAAAAAAATAAGATGAGTGGTTGGGTGGTAAGATGAAGGAGTGGTGTGCGAAAGGTTTGGAGTTCGATTCTTCAAACTTTCTTCTGACTTTATTTTTTATTTTTTTAAGCAAAAATTTGTTTTTTTTTATTTACACGAATTTTACCAATTTTTTTTTGCAGCGATCTCGAGATCCCGATTAATCTTCTCGAATTATCTTCAATTTTTTTCATCTAAAAATATATTTTTACTTTGGGTTTCTGCTTGGACTCGAACTCAAGACCTTCGTCACACCAATCCATCACCTTACTACCTCGTTTTTTTTTTTTATTTTTTTTTATAAAACTTTTCTTTATTTAAGCTATTAATATTTTACAAATAATGATTGGTAAAGAATATTACAAAAAAATCCAATGGTCGTTATCTTTGTTTGATACTACTGTTCCATAAGAAGCTCAAGTAATTTTGTTTAATATTAATTCTTCTTTTGTTTGACGCTTTAACATTTTTTTGTATTAAGTTTGTAACAACTTATTTAGAATTATGTATATATATTATGTAGGCAGAAAATAGCTTCATTATAAAACTGCCATTAATCAATTTGAAATGAAAAATTGACTACTTAAAACTAAATACCTAAGCTATATGGCTAACTTCCTTGCAACCACCAGTATTTGTTCATTTGTGCAATGAATTTATCTTCGCTTATTTTGTTGAACTCAGTGCTAAACCTCAAATGATCTAAGTTTACATTCCTGAATATTGTTGGCTCGAACCCTTTTTCGTTTGGCTGTCTTTTTATATGATATATTAACGGTAGCTGTTGCTCATCTTGGATGTACCCTATTTTGTCCAAATAGATGAACGCTTCTGGCCCCGGTATGTTGTGTGGCATTACACTCTTTTTTATTATACAGTCTTCCGTGTAATATTTTCCGTATGTAAGTGAATTTTCACAGTTTATTGTGGTTCTATTTATATGATTTCTGATCAGTTTAATGATATGTAGATCTATTCGATCCGTTTTGAAATTCTTGTATTGCACTCGGTTGGAAATGTAGTGTTTGAAGGCTGTTTCAGCTTTACGATGTTGTCCCATACAATATCGAATACATTTTCTCTCAAAGAGTCGGATACGTTCCATGTAGCTGGCATTGCAGTTAAACCAAATGGGGCATCCGTACGTTATTATTGGCCTTATTAGTGTTTTATAACATATTCTTTTGACCTCTGGAACGATGAATTTTGAACAAAAAATTGCTTTGTTTAAGAAGAAAGCATTTCTCGCTTTATTGAGTTGTGTCGTTATGTGTTTGTTTAAATAACAGAATTGGTCAATATTAACTCCGAGATACTTCACTGCCGCTTTTTGTTCGATAGTTGTGTTGTTAATTTGTATCTTCAAATTGTTCTTGTTTTTCCGTGTGTCATTATTTGCTAACTTGTACGATCTTCTGAATAGTATTGTTTCACATTTTCCTTCGTTGATTCGGATCTTCCAAGTGTGTAGATAATTGACCGTGAAATCTATAGCCTTTTGCAGGTTTTCTTGGATGTTGCATATTTTCCGGTCTGAGCTAAACACTACAATATCATCTGCATAGGCAATCGTCTGGATGTTATGTGTGTTCATTTTTTCGTTGCTAATTAAATCTTTTGTATATAGATTGAACAGTATTGGCGCGGTAATGGATCCTTGTTGCAAGCCATTGTGTACCGTAAATATTTTTGTGGTAGAAATGCCTCCATTAGAGATGATGAATTCTCTGTTGTAAAGCATGTCCATAAGTATCAAGACTATGTCCTTGTTGAATTTCATTTTGTTCAATTTATATATTAGTCCGTCTAGCCACACCGATTCGAATGCTTTTTCCATGTCTAGTAGTGTCGCTCCCGTACATATGTTATAATTTAATTTGTGACACACATGTGATGTTAAATTAGCTATAGCGTGTGTGGTTGTGCAATTATTTCTGAATCCGAACTGGTTGTCCGGCATCAAACCGTTTTCTATTGTATGCGTGTAAATCTTATTGTATATGATAATTTCATATATTTTGCCCAAGTTTGATAGTAAGCTTATCGGTCTGTAGCTTAGCGGGTTGGAAGCATTTTTGTCTTTTTTTTTTATTGGAACTATTTTTGCCTGTTTCCAGCACTTGGGGAAAGTTCTGTTATTTAACAAATTATTGAATATGGTACATAGTTCTAGCATTATTTGCTCTGGTAGGTGTTTCAATATGATACTTGGTATATTGTCTGTACCGTATGATTTTTTATTGTTTGCACTGGCTAGAATGGTTTTTAATTCTTCTATTGTGATGAAATTGCACTGATTCCCCGTTTGTTGCTCGTTCGCTTTGTTGTTATTGTGAAAGCTACCTTTAGTGATGCCCTTAGCTTTGTCGTATACTTGTTGAAGCTTAATGCTCTGTATTGTTTGTGTAATAATTTCTTCATGCCTTTTCTTGCCTAGCGTTGCGTTACGATATGTGTTCTTTTCGACGTATTTTCCTAGAATGTTCAGATTATCATGGACGTTGTAGCTAAAATATTTTGATCCGTCTTTTGGCATTTTGTTCCAGTTAATATTTATATTTGTTAATGTGTTTGTTTCGGATTCGTCGATTTCTAGCCTGTGGATTTCTTTGTTGCTCTCTGCTTTTCTTCTAAGTGACTGGATGTCCTTAAACATTCGTGTTCCGGGTCTGACTGCTTCCATTTTTTTCCTCCAGTGTTTATTTATCTGAAGTGTTACATTTTGGGTTATGAGTTCATTTGTCCTTTTGATCTCAGTTTTTAATACGTTTATTTGACGATCACTGCTCCTTCCGCTTCTTTTCAAATTTTTGATGTGGGTTACTAATCGACTTTTATGTTTATATAGCATTTCGATTGTGCTGTTCGTGAAGCATTCCATGTTGTTTCTACGTCTTGTTTTGGGCATATTTAGTTTAATATTTTGCTGTATTAACTCTGTAATGTTTAATATACAGTTTTCTGTTTCTGTGTTCGTCAGGTTTCTATCGTTGGGTGTTATCTGTGTTTGGTTTATGCTTCGCAATTGCCTTTTGTATCTATTTGTCAGGCGCCTCTTCCAAGTATCCCAATCCACATTTTGGAAATTAAATAGATGCTGTTTTATAGTGAAATTTGTATTCTCTGGTTCGATTGCCCCAATTTC